>OZ029918.1:38445483-38465483 GCA_964023275.1 Norana najaformis | reverse complement strand
GGATAACAGAATTAGGTAATAATACTGCATTGTCTACATGTGTTCTCCTCTTCACTACTACTAGTACAGCACCATGTTCTATTCAGTAGCACAGAATCCAACGATTACAGGTTCAACCATACTGAGTGGACTTTGTAATGACCATGGACGACATGTTCGTCCAGACTAACGTTGATCACCAAGTGATAGAAGCTGGTACTGGCTTTTGCTGGGAAGTTAATGGGAAATCTTGTAATGTGCTGGCCCCATGTCCAAGACCTTGGGATTCGTCCATTGCCATTTCAAGGGCTAAGAGTAGAAAATGAGTGTCTTCTTCGTGTTACACTATAGCTTACTTACTACTGCATGTTGTCGGTCGAGTGTTTAATAAATGCAGGCTTGCCTTTGTGTTTTAAATAATAATAATAATAAGATTAATAATAATAATAATAAGAAGAAGAATAGTTAAGGTAGTAATACCAAATGGGAAATGCATTTTGATGCAGATGGCCATGAAAATGAGGCAAGGCCTGATTTTTCAGAGATCAGTCATAATTTTCTACTTCTGAGGGATCATTCCACATGGTTTTGAAAAGAATAAAAAAAAATAAGACAAAGAAACTACTGTGCAAATGAGGAGATAAATGATCCCCTATTATTATTTCTGCATTTATTGAGAGCCACTAACAACTAAGCTTCAAGTGATGACACTGAACAGTGGTGACTGAAGGACTTTTTCAAGGTCCCTCTGCAGTAACCGTTTCAGGGGAGGCGGCTCAAACCCATACTCTCCGTGTTACAAGCCAAGCGCTTCCTCTAATCAGCTACCGTGGCCTGAGTATCTTACCTTACGTTGTTTTGTGTTCATCAGGTACCGATATAACGTTACAAAGTGCATGTTCAGCGCAGGAAACATTACGGAGAAGATAAGAGTTGCTCGATTCAATTGCAAGGGAGAAACTGTTGTTGACCTCTTTGCTGGTAACTTAATTTTTATGGCTATTAAGATATGGTAACGTAAAGAAAGAAAAAGAGGAAGAATGGTAATGTAAAGAATGAAGAATAATGGTAAGATAAGGTAAAGTAGAATGATAAACAGTAAGCAAGGTAAGATAAAATGAAGAAATAGTAAATAAAGAAGTACAAAAAGTAAAATATGAAATATAAACACCGCAGAACGTTCTGAAGTCCTGATAAAATTTGACATCATCTTTGCCATATTTTTACAGGGAATAATAATAATATCAATAATAAAAGATTTATAAGGCCGGAAAACAGGTGCTGTACACGAGTTAAAAAATCAAAAACAGATATATTTGAAGTCTTGAGCTGACTGGAATGCGTCTGTAGGTTCCCCCGCAGTACCACACCATCTCCCTTGGCTTGACCTCAGAATCCTGACCTGGCAGTAAAACTGACTAAATAATAAGCTGGTCTCCATGACACGTCTTTTGTGTGGTGCTGAGAAATTTAATTCCAGAGACTTTCACTTGAATCATATTATAATTAATAACTGCAGTGCGTTTTGTGTTACAAATTTTATTTAACATAACGAAGATTATGACGACACATCTTAAAAGGAGACTGTGTCCTTCAACTCATTCTAGGCATTGGTTACTTCACGTTGCCGTTTCTTGTTCACGCCCGGGCCAGTTTCGTATACGCCTGTGAATGGAATCCTGATGCAGTGGAGGCACTGAAAAAGAATCTGACTTTGAATGGTGTCTCAGACAGATGCATTGTTCTTCAGGGAGACAACAGACAGGTAGGCAAACGAGAGAATCAATTCCATTGTTCTCGAATAAGTTGCTTAGCTTCTTGGCCTGTCTTTTTTATAAGTGCTTGAAAATGTTCTGTTTGGTTATCAAGTTGGGACCGACTCTATGGAGTTTCTCGTGAAGAGGCTCTATAGACATGTGCGATTAGAATCACAAGAAGGAGCACATTGCATTAGCCTGTTTGTTATTCAAGTTCTTACGTTGAAGGGTAAGTTCGGTACATAAGTCTGGGGAGAAAGTGAAAGCGAAACGTCAAACTAGACCAGTAGACGAATATTCCAGTTTGCATTACATGGATAAAGAAAGACAGAGTTAGAGAAAGTGTGACTGATTATTTATTTATTTAATTTATTTATTAAAAGCACTTGTAATACGTGCAACGTCAGTAAACCTGATCCTGAAGCGTGGTGTATGTTCGCTAGGGGCCAAGATGAAATCATGCAAAAGCCAGGATGAAGTCGTGAGTCTTAACAAGTGATTTAAAAGATGATAGCGAGTTTGCAAGTCGGGCCTTTGCAAATGATTAAAGAGCGAAGTGAGTGAGTTGCAAACAGTTAAGACTTCTCTTTTCCCAGTGACCCGTGCTTTCGTGTGCTTTTGTGCTGAATTGTTAAATTTGCGCAATTTATATATTGGATATAGTAATAATTAATAATATTTTCAGACCTGTCCAAAGGGAGTTGCCGATCGTGTGAACCTCGGACTCATCCCAAGTTCCAAAGGATCCTGGGATGCAGCATGCGCCGCTCTCAAGCCACAGATCGGTGGAATTCTACATGTACATGGCAACGTCACAAGCCGAACGCCGGAAACCAAGCGAACTACTGCATCACCCACACAATCAAACACCTTCCACCAAACTTCCATACGTAGGGTAACCGACCCTTTAGACATCAACAACCCTTCGAACGTCAACAGGTCTCCAGTGGCCGACAAAGAATTGGCAGACAGATCTTGCTGTGCATTGCCTGAACTTGCTGACAACAAATCTTTAAACGTTAGCGATGAAAGCAACTGTCACGATGCATTCTGTGATACGAGTAATTCAGATGTCAACGTGCATCGGGAACAATTTAACGACACACGTCACCTGACACCTAACGACCGTAACAAGACCACATTCGAGGTGTCGCAGCAGCTCCAGACATGTCACAGAGTGTCTGAGACATCATGTGACAACCTGTCCTCCAAACTTGTTCACAACCTTACAAATACCGAAGATCATGTTAAACCTGTACATCAAATAGGCGGGGCTTTGCCAGTTGTCAATCACAAACTTCCAACCAATCAGAGCTTTTCTGCAGATGGCCAGAACACCCAAAAGCAAGGTGAACAAAAACACTTTAAAAGTGAGAGAATGGAGTGGATTGAATGGGCATCTCACGTCTGCCAAAAACTTGAAGAAATCTTGCATCTTCAGACTTCCAAGCAGTGGCAGACAACTGTGATTCACTTAGAACACGTCAAGTCCTATGCTCCACACGTTGACCATGTTGTAGCCGACATTCGCTGTACTCCACACAATCCAGGGAGGCCAGAGGAAAAGCAAAATGACTCATAAACATTGACAAATTCATTCAGTTATGCATTGATTTTATTAATAAATTATTTATTTTATTAATTAATCAAATGGCCAGAACGAAATCTAAATTCTTCAGTTGGTTCGACCTGGTCGTTATATGTTACCTTTATCGCTACCTTTATTTTACAGAAACTAACTTTCAGCTTAAATTATTCTGACAACGAAAAACCACACAAAGCTTTCCAACAGCACTCGGATTTGACAATTTTCTTTTCAGGTTTTCTTTCAATCTATTGCTGGGATTTTTTTCAGTCCCATACACAGTACTGAAGAGCTGATGAAACAACTTCACTAAAGCTCATTTACATGCAAATACTCAACAAATCTTGCATCTCAACAAATCTTGCATCTACAAAGCAGAAAACATATCAATTTACACCACAAACTTCTTTCCAACATAGGCTTGCTTAGTTTAACACAGAGGTAGCAAATGCAGCAGTTAAAGCATCTTCTATGTTAGGTACAGTACGAAGTGAAGTGCATTAAAATGTAACAGGATCTCGAAGTCAAGACCATATCTAGGTTTGACCATGGCTCAAAGCAGACTGTACGTGTATTCAGGTTCAACTGTAGCGCACAGCAAACATTGATGTTAATCGTGGCCTAGGTGCGAACATTGTAATCCAGGTTTGACTATAGTTTGGAGCAAAGACCGTATCTGGGTTTGATTGTAGTTCAAAGCAAAGACCATACAGGTTCGACTGTAGTGCACAGCAAACAACGTATGTTAACCACAGCCTAGGTGCGAACGTTGTAATCCAGGTTTGACTGTAGCTTAGTAGAACATATCTGGGTTTGATTGTAGTTCAGGGCGAAGACTGTACACGTATCTAGGTTTGACTGTAGATCAGTGGGCCATGTCGATTATGAGATCCGAATTGTCTTCCTCGTGCGTCGACGCGTTGGTTGCCGAACTAAAAGAAAAATACTGTTACTGTGTTTTGGTCCATTCAGAACCATGCTAACTACACTCAAACCGATGTGTGGTAACACTAGACACTACTTCCAAACCGTAGCCAATAATATCTGCCCAATAAGACGCTAATATCTGCTAAATGTCACCACTCATAACAGTTGCCTGAATTCTGCCTTAAAAACCACAAAACAGTTTACCCATTACACAGACAACATAAAGCAGCCATAAATAATGTAACCTCTATCAGTTCTGTCTCTCATGAGGGCATCTTATATCTTAATCACGTGCAATGTCTTTAACGTCTCGTAAGATAGTGGCGCCTCATAAATGAAATGTGGCACGGTAGCAGATTGGATATAGCGCTCGGCTTGTAACGCGGAGAATATGCGTTCAAAGCCTCTCCTTAGTTGGTTACTGTGTAAGGACCTTGAACAAGCCTTTCGCTTACAACTGCTTCACGCCTCAGGTTCAGATTTACGGACCTTATGCGCATAATAAATGCAAAATAACAAAAAACCAAGTTACAATACTACGATTGGTTCCATGTAAACGAACATTTGCTGATGTATATATCTGGCTATTTACTATATAGCGGCTTTCATAAAACCTCACAAAGGAGCTTTCTAACCGATCTAAAGTGGTGTGAATTAAAGCGAGCTGAAATGGCTTCTTTAGCGGTATCTGTTGGAAAAAGCACATTTTTCTGTACGCATCATACATACAACTGCACCATTTTCAATAAAACAAAGCAACTGCACTCAATTCATTTAATAAAAAGTCGGTATCAGTCAGTCTTCAAGTGCTGTTCTGCGCATGACAAGAGTATTCAACCAAACTGCATTCATTATAAAAACAAAAAAAACACCAACAGGTCTTTCGGCTGAATTGAGTGCACAAGAAACGGAAAACATTTTGACACAACGAATAGAGAAATTCCAACACCACACAATGCACTGGGATCAAAACTCCAAAGTCTGAGCTAAAAGTCTGACTCGTTCCTGATCTGCCTTTCAGCATGAAACGTTGCAACCATGTCGCCGTGACGTTCGACTTCAACTCACCATCCTTGATTCGAGTTGTCGTGGCTGAAGATGTCATCGGGCAGACTATGCGACGTAACGTCGAGACTCAGGAACTGTGGCTTGCTGCTGTGCTTCAGCTCCAGGTGTCGCTCGATTTCTTCGCGAGTCATTGGACCGTCGGAAGTTGAAGTCGAAGTCATGGCAGTTATTGGAGTCGTCTTGTCGCGGCCAGGATTTGTGGAGAACATGGCAACGCGAGATCCTGGATTAACAGGTTAATGCAGGAGATTAACAGATAAATGGGATGTTAACAGATTAACACATTATGTTAACAGATTAACACAGGATGTTAACAGATTAACACAGGATGTTAACAGATTTAATGCAGGATGCTAACAGATTAACACAGGATGTTAACAGATTAATGCAGGATGCTAACAGATTAACACAGGATGTTAACAGAGTAACACAGGATGTTAATAGATTAATGCAGGAGAGGTTCTTAAAGGTCCCTAAAAGATATTATAACATTATAAAAACACACAGATTTACTGATCACCAAAAGACAAGATCTTAGATTGGCCGGCAGAATACCTTTGGAAGATGCAACTTTTTTGCTCAGCTTTGGTCGTTTTTTCGGTGGTTCCGAACTTCTGCTAACATTTGCCTGAACAGTTCACAAGGTCACAGGTCGTAAGCAAATATCCACAGTACCAAAATTAATTAGTTTTTAAACTTTACTCATATTTATTTTAAATTACATTTCTTAAACGTTTGATAAAATTCAGAGGGAGTGAAAGGAACTGCGCTATGCAAAGGAGGGCGCATTTCTGGAATGGCTCATCTCTGTGTAAGTCCTTCTCCTTGAATGCGTCCTGAAATGCAATTGCATTCATTCATTCAGAACATTTATATAGCGCCCCTTCAGTAGTATACCCAGAGGCGCTCCTAGTCCAGCTCCTACGAAAGAGAACAGAACCAGAAAAGTGTATGGTTCCAGGTCAAGATCCAAGAGTCAGGCAGAGACAGCATGGCATTGGAAGAGGAAAGACGTCTCCTATGATCTCCGAAAACCATCAGCAAATGGCGAGGGTCTTCAATTTATTTTCGTTTATAATTTTTTAAATTTAGGAGGCAATGAATTAAGGAATGACTGACCAGTTGATGTGTAGGAGTCTGACCCACATTCGATGTTGCACCACCAGCCACTGGACCAACTTTCTTTCTAAACGAAAAATTCAACTACATCCTTAAAATACAGTAACTGGTTGTAGGACACACTTCACTAACTTGGCCACGTCTGTTCATTAGCATAAGAGCCGTTAAAAGTGAAAGAGATGCGTCTTTAATTTAGATTATACTGAAAGACATCAAAGAACTGACAGAACGAAACAGGCAAAGTGAATATCAAAACAGGTTTGTCACCTTTACCTTTCTGCTTCTGCAGAGTTTCTGCAGATTTCTATAAACAAGTAGTGAGTGAAAAAGCAAAACTGGATTATTGAAAATGCAAGAAAGAAAGCAAAACACAGCAACCGAGTGAGAAATGCCTACTTTTTGGGCGCACTGCTAGGCACCTCATTTCCGCTGTCGCTCGACTGAGTCGACTCGGAGTCGCTTGACATGTCGTTCATCGTTTCATGCTGAAGAAGACGATCAAGTAGGAAACTGAAAACATTAATTCATATTAATTTATTAATTAATGTATTTATAATTAATTTACTATACCAGCCCCAGCTGACTGGCAGGCTTAGTTTGCCCTTGCTTTTCCTTACTTACTTACCATACCTTTTCCTACCTTTACCTTACCTTAATTAACCTTGCCTTTTTAGCACAGCCTTAATTTTCTTGACATCGGCATATGAGGGCGGGTGGCAAGTTCTTCTCCTCGTCGTCTGATCTTCCCTCTCACAGTCTACTCGTTTTATAAGTCTGTTATGGGATGCAAGTGAAACAGAAATTCTGAAATATCTTTCCACCCTGGTAGGGATTAGAACCCCAAACCTCTGGGTTGACAGTCTGGGACACTAGCCACTAGACTACTTCAGACGCCCTTACCAACACACAAACCTACCTTTTATCTCTTGAGACTTTCAGTAGCTGTCTTTGTGCTTTCTTCAGCTCATCAAAGAAACATTCTTGCTCCTGCAAACAATCACGTAAAATGATAATAATAATAAAATAAAATGACTAGCTTGTCGTTACCAAAAGTAAACAAGTAAAGGTCTCATATCTATAATAACGGGAGTTATGGGAGCCTGCAATCTTAAAGAAGCAAACAGTCAGAATATTGCTCGTATTTTACAAGCCGTTACCAAAAGTAAGTAAGTAAAGGTCCCATGTCTATTGCACGACTTACGAGAAGGGCTGATTTCCTGCTCTTCAAACCTTGAGCCTGTAGTGGATGAATCCCAAGGTCGTGGACACCTGGCCAGTGCATCACAGGATTTGCCGTTTACTTTCCAACTTATGCCGGCAACAAATCCTACCACTTGGTGACAGAGACAAGTCTGGACGAACACGTTGTCCACAGTAGTTAGACATAGTCCACTCAGCTGGGGAGACAACATGCAACAACTCTGGGCAAGTTATCAACAACTGTTGAAGAAAGATTTATGGTTTATGGCACATGCCTCTATAGAATCCTCAGCCTTAAATCACATCATGTGTTACAAATATTCATAAAAACAATAACGATAATAGTATATTTGAGTGTGGCACAAAAGTCTATTTCGTATCATGTTATGGCAAAAACAATCACAGCAGTTTTGAGACTGCTGCACAAACTCTGTGTAAAAACAAGAAGTTGCTTGTGCACACTGTTTTGTTTTAACTTTTACATTTATGTTTTTACCTTATTACCTTAATACTTATATAGCACCATTATATAACATGTGTACTTGCATAAATCAAGAGTCGCAACTTCTTCTTCATGGCTTTATAGCTTTTCTTGTAGTCAGTGCACTCCATCTGGTGACAGTCTCCGGCAAAAGTCTGGCCAACATAAAAGATCACAAAATATTTAAAAGATTACATTTCTGCACCAAATACATTACAACTGCGTAGTAATGTGCTTTCTGCGCATTGTGCCAGTTCATAATATCATTCAGGCCTAAGCCTAAGACTCTTCTGTTTCAACTTTTTTGCCCAGTAGATCCGATAGGTATCGGATTTCGACCAGGCTTCTCCAACGGATTACTGTAAGAACTACCACTGAAACTAGTTACCGACAAATCCGCAATTAAAGTCTGGTTCTACAGTCCACGGCTTTCGGTTTAGGGTTTTCTAATCTACCACGGGCTTGTACTGACCAGGAATGACAACCCTAACAACCAACACGAGACCTAGCGCTATACAACAGTAACGACAGTTCAGTAATAACAGCTTAGAAGCGTGTAGTAATTGTTACGCTGTTACCTACAACACGATGATTCTCTATGCGCTGCATCAAAAATATTTTAATTACTTACCAAAAAAGTATTTATGCCAAGAAACTTGATTTAACTTTTTTGCGAAGATATCGCTCAACACAACCATCGAGGTAATAATAACGGAAATCATCGCCGCATGAAGTTAGTAAGTATGTAGGTCAGCTAAGGAAACGCAATTTCTAAGATCCTAATCTCGCGATTTCTACGGCGCCCAAAGAAAGATAAATCACAGGAACTAGATTAATCACGTGCACTAAGAAATGTCGATAGGGGAGTAGGGTCAAATACGGTTCCAGGTCACGATCCGAAGTCCAGACAGGCATTCATATTTCAGGTATTGCTTTATTCCAATGTAACCAGTAAACGGTTTTCTGCAGGAGGACGAGCCAAGGGATTTTATCTTAAAATAAGGCTTACCTAATCACCATAATGTTTCTTTCATCAATGTTTTATTAAGGTGCATTTGTATTGTATTGTAAGCTCTGCATTTCTCTTGTGCCCCAAATATAAGATAAAGCAAAGAAGTTCGTTAGTCCACCAGTCTTCACATAAAGCAGTTCACACCTCACAGCTGTATTATAAGCTCTGCATTTGTATTGTATTGTAAGCTCTGCATTTGTATTGTATTGTAAGCTCTGCATTTCTCTTGTGCCCCAAAGATAAGAATAGGCAGGAGATTCTTTTAAAACTACTATGGTTATAACTTCGGCAAAATTTTAAGTAAACATTCACAATTACAATTTCCTATAATATAAATTTTAATGTCAGTTGATAAGATATTAGAGTTACAAGGATTAAAACTCTGTAGACAAATAGTTACTACATACACCAGACACCAACATGAAGCCAACATCACAATAAAGTATCATCCAAACCTTCCATTCAAAAGCATTAATATTATGCAACAGAAAATTTTTGGATTCTGTACATATTCATGATCGATTGAATAGAAATTGCTCTCCTTTGTCAGCCTTTCATAATCATATTTATTAAATTACAGAAGTTATTGGAAATTACAGGGATTAATTTGCTACAAATTGTTCTATTTTGTAAAAATTCCAATCATCATGATTAAATTACAGAATTTTGGGGATTCTGAACATTCTTATATACTAATTCACTACAAACTGCTTCCTTTAAGGTCTCATTAGACTTCACTATTTAGACTTGATAATAATTTCACTAGTGCTGGCTCTGTTTTGCACTGCTGATGTCACGAAACAGTTGCTTTCTGCGATAAACCATTTTCTGAACATCTTTCATTTGCATGGCCTCATATGCAGACACCCTATATTGGGACATCCAATTTTCATCCGCTCCTGATGAGCCATTCAAGACCTTTCTCACCAAATCCATAGTAGCCAGAAACGAGCTCTCCATTGTTTCCATGACGGGAAACAGCCTAGCATACCATAAGCTGAAAACTGGATTTCCATCGCTAGCATCATTCGCGAACAAGTCTCGAACACCAGCAGTGCACACTTTTGACAAAGGTCTCCCAAGGAACAAAACGTTTTCTAGAATGTCTTTGTAAGCTCCTGATGCCTTCTTCTTGACGTTGTCATTGATGTGAAGTGCTATGGTTACACACCTTGATCTTTCTTCTTCGTTCTTGAGTTCGACAGTGTGAAGAAAGAGACAGGAGGGAATGTTGAATTTTGTATCAGCTTTATGCATTTTAAATGAACAATTGCTGATTATACAGTCATCGCCGACATCGACTGAACTCTGAAAGTCGCAGTATTCAATGATACTACGACATCCGACTTTGCTGGGTGCTGTCAGCAGAGAATGTATCATACACCCTTTGTTATCCACAAATTTCGACTCTTTAATGTCACAAGGAATGGAAAATGCGTTCCTGACAAAACCAATGCAGTGCGTCAATTCACCCGTTGAGTCAAAGTTTTCAAGGCACTCACTCATCGTTCCCAGGTGGTAGAACTTTGATGCGTTGAGAGTGATCACATTTAGTGGGGTTCCCTGAAGAGTTTGAAACAGTTTCTTTCGTGTTTCGACCAATGACGGTTCGACTTTGCTAACGTTTCTCAAGTCACTGGCAAACTCATCTGTCGCACGAGGGCCAAGGCTTTGCATGAAGTCACCATAACCATCAAGTTCACACCGAAGTGGGAAGACTTCTAGATAGAAATTTTTCAGCTTTACTGCCATGCTGTGATCAAAGAAAAAACAACTGTCTGTGTAGACGAATTCCTCGGGAATGCCAAGCTCCTGAATTCCTCCGCGGTTGTATATCACGGAATCTTTCTCGCGCATTGTCTTGATGCTTGGTTTCTGCAAAACCTCCACACAATTCCTAAACTCTGCCAGCTTTGCAGGCGTCTCTTGGCCGTTCTCAAGCACAAAAACCCCATGTGTGGCTCCAATATGCAGAGGCGAGGGGTGTGCCAACGCGGTCAACCCGGGCTGAAAGAAATTCCAGTCATTTTCCGCAGACTGCAAGTCACCAACGTCAAAAACCTCTATGGTGTCAGAAGCGACGTGGAAAAACCCAGGTTTCATCCGTGGCAGGAACGGAAGATAACACGCAAGCTTCAGTTCAAGCAGCTGCCAAGGTGGCTCACCAAAGGGCAGCACTGTGAAGATCTTTCCAAGGACGCTGGCACTTGGAAGTCGCTGGCTCTGTCCCCCAGCATTGATGATCAGCACCAAAAGCTGATCTAGTTTTTCACCATAGATCTGGGACAGTTGGTCAATAACATGCATTGTGGCGCCCCCACACCCAATTTTTGGACCCGGGGGATCGAAAAACACAAGGTATGGCAAGCCACTGGGGATTTCCCTGCGTTCCAGCTTGCCTTCAAGCTGATACTCGAATGCAAATTTCTGGTCTTCGTCTGAAGCCGTCAGGACGACCACATCCCAGAAACGAAACGAAATCTCCGCTTTAGATTTTCCTCGGATTTCGTTAAAACGCTGGTAAATTAATTTTGTGCTTGCCGATATGTTCACCGAAACCATGTCACCGATTTTGAGGAGAGTTTACACGCGACTGGTTGGTTCGAGATACTGAAAAGACAAATCTAAAATCCTCCAACTCTTCGCAGTGTTAATACATACGTGTCCACGTGTCCTTAAAAACACCAAAACAAGAAACTCTACACCAAATAAAACACGTATGCTCAAACTGACCAAAGTTCTACTAGCTCCGATGCATGTCAATTTCCTGTCGCTAATTATTTATACGAAGACTAGACAAACTATCGACTGCATACCATATTTACTTCTTCTGCAACCTAGAGTTATTTAATTTCGGTTCTAACCTTCTGATCTACAAATTATTTGCAAGCGTGTTGTAATTAAGATCTTGAAAACAAACACAGCAGCCCTCCCTAAAAGCAGCGTGTTATGGTTACGCCCAGGTGGTCAACGCTAAATACCTGGAAGGCAATATGACTACCGACCACAAACTATGTAATGATAATTGTTATAGTATACGCTATAATCCCCCGATTTCTTCAGCGTCTAAAAAGCTGTAGGCCTAACTTGTAACTTGTATTTTGTAATCTATATTTTGTAACATCCGCAAACTTTGACAGCGGAACCAGCTCGTGCCTAGACTCTGGAACTCTCTTCCTGCAAATAATTAAGTAAGTAAGTAAGTAAGTATATTCTTTATTAATCAATAGCTAATCGCACATTGGTTTACAAGTATTTAAGAACACAAGAAAACTTAATAATCATATAACATCCTAACAATCATTCTTGGCTTAGTAAAGTGTGTTTCGGCTTCAGATCTCGACTAAAAACTCATCGTTTCCTGAACTCATTTCCTCCGTAGGCTGTCTCTGTGACTTCTGGACTCCTCTCTGGCTTTTCGACCCGGACTCACCCACGGCCTCCTAATCGTAATCGTAATCTCGAGATTTCTACAGCGCTCAACGAAAGCTAAGTCGCGGGAACCAGCTTATTCACAGGCGCTCAGTCAAAACAAAATCGATAGGCAAAAGGGTTCGGTTCCAGGTCAAGATCCAGGAGTCAGGCAGTCAGACAGTCGGGCGGCTACGATGGATGATGGTTGAAATCGAAGCGAGGAGAGAGATAAGGGGAAGAGGAAGATTCAGGATAAGATTTTTGGAAAAGAAGTGTTTTCAGTCTTGAGTGAAAGACCTGCGCAGAAACTGAAAGAGGTGAAGTTTTGGTGAGTTCGTATGATTGACCAGACCACTGTTGCAATTCTGGCGGGAGAATAGGTTAGTATTAAAGGTGTGGGTGGAGGCAGAGTCCAGGCTGAGGGAGATAGAGGGGTCAGGAATTTTCTTGAGCTGGTCACGTGGAACGATAATACGAAGCATCGCCGGTGTTTGTGAACTATAGTCATATTATTTTAATAAAAATAAGACGATTTATATAGCGTCATAACTCGGCCGAGACCGTATATTCTGCCTGCGAATTTGCCGAAACAAGGTAAGAGAAAGATTAGCCTTGTGTTCTGTGATATGGTCAACGGAGGATGCTTTAATGAGTGAACTGAGTGGGGTAGTGTAGAGGATAAACAGAAGAGGTCCAAGAACGGAGCAGATATGAGATTTAAGTTTGTAACTGATTTACAGATTTCATTTGATTAAGCACCGATAAATAATATGGTCTCTCTGACGCAAAGATTATGTGTAACTGGAAAATTTCCGCTATTTACATATACATTAACATTAAAATTACTAATTTGATGTGAGTGAAAAATACTTACTTATTCGCCGATACTATTCGATACTTTACTGATTTTACGAGGACCCCTATTAAAACTCTCTGGATTTGTTTATTTCTATATAGGCTTATTTATCTGTAGAAAGTTACAATTATTAACTTTTGTGATGTTTAATCGCTTGAAGAACGCGATGGCGAGCATTGCGGGCGATTTTCCGGACTATCCGGGAGGGGACAAGCGGATGAACGCCCGTAAGGCAGTCACATTCAGGGATATGGGAGGCGGAATACGTGCAGACGGGAAGCGGGCAGAGATCGAAAACAGGGTACCTTACAGCCGGCCCAATTTCTTGCATTTGAATACGGACGAGGTGGTTGCGTCTGGGGACAAGACTTCGAGGCCTATCATTCTGCCAAGGGATGTCACGAAGGTCCCGTGGTGTGCCGGATACGCCGAGTGAGTGTAGTTTTAAAAATCATTTTTCAAAGTCAAAAATCATTTTTAAATACATCCACTTGTTTTACATGCGTTACAACGGTTCTGGCTCGTGTCATTTTCCTGCTCTTCTTCCTTCCGTCTTCTATCGCTTTCTGTTTTCCTCTTCTGTGCTGTTTGCCCCACTTGCGATCTGACGATCAAAGCTCGTCTGATATGATTTCTTGATCTGTGTGCGATTATCTGACGTGAATAACTGATATGGGTGGCGTAAAAAAACCGGGTGCAATGAACTAGGGTCCTTGTCCAATTAATTCTGCAGCAAGTCCCAGAGAATTATTTTTGTAAGCATTAAAGCACATTAAAATAGCAGGCCTGACTAGGACATTAGAGGGGTAATAATTATTGTTTGATTGTGTAAGCGTAATCATGGTTTGATTATATAAGTGTGCAATAAATGTATTTGATAGTGTGTAATGTAAAAATATTATTAGTAAGAATGAAAATGATACTGGTTTAGTTTTGTTTTTGCTTTTTGTGATTAATTTTTTGGCATAATTTTTTTCACTTTATTTATTGTTTGCGTGTATAATTTTTAGAGTAATCAATGCTGGAAAGTCTGAAGTAAATGAAGACCAAGCTCGAGCAGAGAGAATTGTTCTTAAAAATCCGAGTGCAAAAGTTGCAGACAAGAAAGAAAGGCCTTCAAAGGAAGCAAAGCCTTCAAAGGAAGCAAAGCCTTCAAAGGAAGCAAAGCCTTCAAAGGAAGCTAAACCTTCAAAAGAAGCTAAACATTTAAATGAAGCCAGACTCTCAAATGAAGCAAAATCTTCATCCAGCACTCTAAAAGATACCAGCCATTCGAAGGAAACCATCGCAGCCAAGGAATTTGATGATTCAGTGGAAGAAAATACTTCCAGGGAATTTGATGCTTCCAAGGAAGCCAACTGTTTGAAGGAAGCCAATGCTTCCAAGGAATTGGATGATTCAAAGAAAGCCAGACCTATAAAGGAAACCAATACTTCAAAGGAATTGGATGATTCAAAGAAAGCCAGCCCTATAAAGGAAACCAATACTTCAAAGGAATTGGATGATTCAAAGGAAGCATGCCCTTTGAATGAACCCAGTCTTTTGAGTAAAGCCAACGCTTCAAACAATGTCAGCCTTCCAAATGATGCCAACGTTCTCAGCGAAGCCAACCTTCGAAATGAGGTCAACCTTTCCAGCAAAGCGACCCTTTCAGACGAAGCCAGGCTTCCAACTGAGGCCAACCTTTCAAAGGAAACAAATCATTCAGAGGAACGTGATCGTTCGAAGAAGGATGTGTCTCTGGATGAAGCCAGCCAAATAAAAGAACCTGGCTGCCCAAATAAAACAGAATCTTTGAACGAGGAGAAGACAACAGTCGAGGAAGAACAGGAGAAGGTGAATTGTGGTAGACAGGAAAAACGAAAGGACATTCCAACGTCAGAAATAACAGATGATGACATGGGCTTTGTAACTGTTGTGAGCCTTTATTTTCTACTTTTTTAGCTACTTAATTATTTAATTATGAAGACTTATCATGAAAGAAGTACAGTGCATTGAGCTTACCCTAAGAGACGAACATGCATGGTTTTGAAGGTTAACGACTTCATTTTTCTTTGCCCCAGCATATTTGAGCCATTGGCCGATCCTATCTCTCTCTCCATTGGATCTATCTGCCAACAGTCTATGATCAATGTGCTAATTTGCTCAGGGTTGACAGTCTGACCTCTTGACCATTGCTCATGCCTACTTACTTATTTGCTCTGAACTCTTGCTTTGGCTTGTAGTCAATTAGATGTAAGTCACCTTTTTATCCTTCAATCGTAATCATAATCTTAATCTCAAGATTTCTACAGCGCCCAGTGAAAGCTAAGTCGTGAGAACCTGCTTATTCACAGGTGCTCAGTCAAAACAAAATCGATAGGCAAAAGGGTTTGGTTCCAGGTCAAGATCCAGGAGTCAGGCACTCAGACAGTCGGACGGCTATGGTGGATGGTGTTTTAAATTGAAGCAAGAAGAGAGATAAGGGGAAGAGGAAGAATCAGTATAAGATTTTTGGAAAAGAAATGTTTTCAGTCTTGATTGAAAGACCAGCGCAGAAACTGAAAGAGGTGAAGTGTTGGTGAGTTCGTATGATGGATCAGATAATTGTATTGGTATTCATTTACTGACCGATGATGGATGGAGGTATGAGTGAGCGCAAGGAAAATTAACAATGTATGTTTTATTAAAATTCAGGAAAATGAACAGATTACGCTGACTTACTTTGGGATCTTTGATGGCCATGCAGGTTACAGCGCTGCTGTCATGGCAGCCGCATCGCTTCACTACATTATTACGGTAAATACAGTGATGTAATATACATTCTGTAATATTACACTCTGTAATATTACACTCTGTAATATTATGCTTCGTAATATTGCATTCCATAATATTAAACTTCGTAATATTACGCTTTAATATTATGCTTCGTAATATTACATTCCATAATATTAAACTTTGTAATATTACGCTCTGTAATGTTACGCTCAGAGTACAATAATTGGACCAAGGTTACGATAATATGTTTCTTCTGTTTTGAAATATTTTGTTTAGTTAATTGTTTGTTCATTCATTCATTTGTTTGTTCTTTCATTCAGTCAGTCAGAAAGTCAGATAAATCAGTCAGTAAACCTGTCAATCAATGAATGACCCTTGCTTACTAGTTTTATAATTTTTACATTACAATGGGATATAATGTAACCAGTCATTTATATAATGCCTTTAGGTTCCTCTGAAAGGTGCTCTATGAATTTATAGTGATGTTACTTTAGGAAGAATAAAATATACAAAATGGTTAATAAATTTTTAATTGGAAATAACCTTGTGATACTTTAATTACAACAAAAATTGTTTTAAGTTCTTCGAATTGTTTTTTCAGGATAACCTCCTCTCGATATTACAGCTGCTATCATCGAAAAAGGGGTCGTCGGGGGTCGTGACCTCGAACAGCGTTGACCTG
Source organism: Norana najaformis (assembly GCA_964023275.1). Classification (NCBI taxonomy): domain Eukaryota; kingdom Metazoa; phylum Annelida; class Clitellata; order Crassiclitellata; family Hormogastridae; genus Norana; species Norana najaformis. The sequence continues at coordinate 38,448,646 of OZ029918.1, read as the reverse complement.
TACAGCTGCTGCGTGTGTCACTGTCACAGGCACCAGGCAATGCAGAAGAGCAGGGCACCAGCGTTGGATGCAATGGGGAATGGGGGACCAATGTCTTTTGGAGATAAGACGGGGGACATCACGATGGAAGAGCTGGTGATTGGAGCCATCGAAAAGGCATTCCAGGAAATGGTTGGCATTCGACTCTTTCTCTGTCTGTGTGTGTCTGTGTGTGTGTGTGTCTGTGTGTCTGTCTGCTTCTGTTTAGATCTGTCTGTGTCTGTTTGTTGCCTGTCTGTGTGTCTGTTTTCGTGTCTGACTGTGACAGTGATGTTAAAGATGATGAAATTGCTAGTAATGGAGCGTTTGTGTTGAACAGGTGGAGTTTCGTGTGCTTACTGTGTGCAGTAAATAAAAGACTGATCATATTGATATTCTTGGTTTTGTTTATTTGATGTTGTAACTTAGGACAAGATGATCGACGAAGCGAGAAAGCGATCCAGCGATTCACTTGGTGGATGTACTGCATTGACGGCCATCTTCTTCATGGGCAAACTGTTCGTCGCAAATGCCGGAGACTGCAGGTCTTTCTTACCTCTTTACAACTGTTACCTCTTTACAACTGTTACCTCTTTACAACTGTTGCTGCTTTGGAGCTCTCACCTATTTAGAGTAATTACTTCTTTACATGTGTTACCTCTTTACACGTGTTACCTCTTTACAGATGTTATTTTTTTACAGATTACCTCTTTACAGACATTGCTGCTTGACATGTGTTATCTTTTTACAGGTGTTACCTCTTTACAGCTGTTGCCTTGTTACACTTCCTTGATAAACTAAGTTTTCACTCCCTGTGGTGTCACAAATTAATTTAAATAATTTATGTGAAATTTAATTAATTTGTTTTAGAGCCGTCCTTTGTTGCGACGGAAAGGCAGAGCCCATGTCGTTTGATTTCACTCCTGAAACGGAACGAAAACGACTGCACATGCTGGTTTGACTTCTTCTTATTCCCAGTTCTTGATCTAATCTGACTGGTCCTGTTCTTGTTGATAATTCTTGATCTGATCGGGTTGTTCGTTAAATAAAAAATAAGCGTTTTAAATAAAAACATAAGTGGTTTAAACGAAAAAACCATTTTAAATGTAAAAGAAGTGTTTTTAATAAATAAATAAATAAGTTAGTGATTGATTATGTTACAGGCTAGCCTTTTTCCGTCTCTGCTTCACAACGAATTCACGGAACGAGAATTTGTCCGACGGCCGACGCGCAGGGACGTCGGAAAACGTTTGCTCTGCCGAGAAGCCTGGATGTCCGGCTGGTCAGCTCTTTGCGGCTTTATTTTTATGTAGGGGATTATAATCTGAGAACTTCTGTAGCGCCAGCGGAACAATGCTAAAGACATCAGCTGATGGTCACTGCTAAGCAGACTTGACGTGAAAGCCAATTTACGGAGTTAGTCATATCAAAGAATCAAATTCAAGATCCTGCTCTTTGGTGGGGGTCATTGGCTGGATACATGCGCGAGTTGTTCGTGCTGATTGGTGCCCACCTGGGTCGTCAGTCGCTTTGCTTTTTCATCCCAAGGAGATCTACAGGTTCCTCGCGGTGGTTTTACACATTTGCACGACAACTCCGTTCATTGTCCTGCATGGGTCCTTCTCTGTGGAACAGTCTTCCTGTAAACATTCGTTCTGTTTCTGTTAATTTGGCCCAAGAAACATTCTCTTTGTCAGTTAAGACTCATTTGTTCAGATTATCTGGGCAGCCTTGTTCACAGCGCTTTTTGAGAGGTTCTTAAAATGCGCTATTTAAAAGATTAGATATTTGCATACGAGCATCGAAAGACAGAGAAACAGCCTGTGGAGGTTGGATTTCGGGAAGAGATGAGGTTTTAGTTGAGGTCAGAGGGTCAACACAGACGGCAGAATGGTTCGGATAAAGCTAAGTCTGGTTTTGTTTCCATTGGCAGTAAAGCCAAGTCCGCATTGTATTCACTGGGATAAGGCCATATATTAGCTTAATTTCCTTTGGAGATAAGGCCAGGTCAGCTTTATTTCAACACACTGGTCCTCATCAGTTGCATTCACCACCACCCGATTTGCGGGATCCTTCACATGAAAATTATGAAAAGGCAACAGGAAACTGAGGAAAATTATGGTGTAAATTAATTTAAATGGAAACTGAATCGTAATTATTACATTTGGATTGGTTTGGTATTGATTTGGTAAATCAAGTTTCCGTTGTGAGAGTAATTTTTGTTGGATCTGATGGTGTGTTTTGATGGTTTTAGGTCTCTGCGGACTGTAACGGAAGAAGATCTCAGGGTCCCAGTGGTAACGGGAGATGGAAAAAGGGTAAAGGGATCTTTGAGGTTTATCTCTCAAGGTAAAGGTAAAGGTAAAAACAAGGTAAAGGTAAAGGTTATTTGCTTGTTTGCTTGCATCTATAGAAACTCCACAGAAATGTGGTATTTATGTAAGTATGTATATTTATATGTATGCTTTTATGTATGGCTGCATTAATGTATGTATGTATGTGTGTGTATGTATGTACGTATGTATGTATTTTTATATGTATATGCATTTATGTATGGCTGTGTGAATGTATGTATTTATGTACGTATCTATGTATGTGTGTGTGTTCGTATGTGTTTATCTCTGTATATATGTTTGTATGTATGTATGGGATCACTTAAAATGTTCTGAATGAATTCAAATTCCATTCAAATTTATAACTAAAATGTTTGTGAATGTTGTTTTCTAGGCCCGATTGTTGGCGACGATTGGAGTGACGCGGGGTTTTGGCGACCACAGTCTTCGGCTTTACGAATCTGAAATCCGCATAAAGCCTTTCCTGAGCACCGTTCCGGATGTAAGCACTGTGCACATCGGTAACGTAACTTAAGGTATTGGTAACAATGCGTACAGTAATTGGATTGCCGTTGTTCTGTCAGCGGTTGCATCTTGTTGTAGTGCAACCATAACAACTGCAGTGCAACACTGGGACAACCTTATGCTGTGACAACATGCTTGACTTTTAAACAACTGTGAGTGAAGGACTTGGTCAAGATCCCCACACAATAACTGTCTCGGGGGAAGGCTCGAACCCATACTCTCCGCATTACAAGCTGAGCACTCTATCCAGTCGGCTACTGTTTCCCCATAATGCGCCAGATTCAAAC
>OZ029918.1:38404744-38445473 GCA_964023275.1 Norana najaformis | reverse complement strand
TAAGAGAGTTAAAGAGAGAAATCTTGGAAAACATGCAGCCTTCTCTTTCTGGAAAACGTCTGTTTAACGTCGTCATCATTAAATTAATTATCATCATGTCATCGTAATTGTAATCTCTGGATTAATTCAGCGCCTAAGAAGCTAAGTGTGATAACCTGTTCATTCACAGCTCCTCGGGCGAAAATAAAATCGGCGACGCAGACATGGTCATGTTCAGTTCCAAATCCAAAGGTCATAATCATCATCATCATCATCATCATCATCATCACCACCACCACCACCATCATCATCATCACCACCACCACCATCACCATCACAATCATCATTACTATCACCATCATCGTTTATTTCGTCTATTCTGCGTAGTCCACGTGGTCTTCTTTGGCTTCTCTTGTAGTACACTGTGTGGAATTTGAGCAATTGGCGTTCTTTCCACATTATCAAACGTGTGAGTCTTCCTGGAACCGCATTAGCCAGCACACTCAACGACTGTCACTCTCCTTATTCTGAAAACCATAACTGTCTACGCAACTCCTGCGTAAAACCACGGTAGACGTATGTGCTGCTCTTGGCAATTAAGGTTATTCATCATGGGCGCTGGAAATACCACGGGGTTTTTGGGGTAGGCTGCGAGTATGGAAAGAAGAGCCTGGTAAGGCAGCCATGGGTTTCGAAGTATTAGCGACTTCTTTTTTAGCCTCGGCATATGAGGGTGGGTGGCCAGCCTTCTCCCTCGCCGTCTGATCTTTCCACTGACAGTGTACAGTCAGTGTACTCACTGCAGCTGAGTTGGCTAGGGGGCGCAAGTGGAGCCGAAAGCTTGAAACATATTTCTGCTCTAGTGGGGATTTGAACCATCGACCTTCCGATTAAAAGTCCATCACGCTAACCACTACACTACCGGGCAGCCCGAGCATGAAAAGGAATTTGTTAATAAAGAAGAAAAGGAGGAGGAAGAGAATGAAGAAGAAAGAAGGATAGACAGACAGACAGACAGACAGACAGACAGACAGAAAAATAAGATTAAGCTACTGACGAAAGGTAGCCATGGGTATAAAGTAGTAGCAACGTCATATTCTTAGCCTCGGCATATGACGGCAGATGACCAGCCTTCTCGCTAACAGTCTCAGCTGCCAACCAACATTATACCGTCAATTCACCGGCTAGGAGGCGCCAAAGGAGCAGAAATCTCAGATATCTCTATGTCCTGGCGGGATTTGAACCTCCTCCTTTGTATTAACAGTCCAGCAAACTGACCACTAGATCATCGCAAACAATAGCGAATAAGTCTCCCGCCATCTCAACAGACTGAGGATGAACGAGTCTAAATTGTGTCCTTCGCAAAAACTTTAATATTCCTCAGTAGAAATGTTCTAGTTCATGATTTTATGAGTTACGTGTACTGCCGTTGTTTACCAGTCGATGCCTATGAGTTGGCTGTGCATGCGCAGTAGTCTAAAGTTGAACTCGCTCATTAGGCTGTTATCTATGTTTCCCGTAGTAGCCATATGTGCAAAAACAGAAAATGCTGACTCACAAGATAACTAAATCTTGTTTAATCTTAAAGCATTAGATATTAGTCGTTTAGTTCAATCTAATGTAGTTCCGATGTTTAACGACATCTTCTGGCATCAAAGGTCGTTGAGGTCGCCCTCCTTCTTTATCCAGGCTTGAGACTGGCACTACCCGACTAAAGGCAGTGGCGGAGTTAATTCAGTCTAATCGGAATAAGAAATGCAAATGCACATGGTTTTCTATAGTGGCCATATGGCCTGGACCCTTCTCATTTTTCAATGAATTTATCGAGTGAGATCCTTTACAACCGATCCCCTTTTGAATGGGCTCCACGCCATTTAAGGTCCCCGTGCACTAGTCTAAATAATGCATGTAAGTAAGTATTCCCAACGGATCCTGGTCAGCTCATAGAAGACCGAGAACCGAGAACCTGATTAGGCCACTTGGTGAGAAGAAAGAAGTGTATCCTCCTCTTCGTCGTAGTCTGAGGTTCGTAATCGTAATCGTAATTCCGAGATTCCTACAGCGCCCAACGAAAGCCACGTCAGGGGACCAGCCTATTCACAGGCGCTCAGTCAAAACAAAATCGATAGGCAAAAGGGTTCGGTTCCAGGTCAAGATCCAAAAGTCAGACGGAGAGTCAGCGTGATAGCTATGGAGGGGAGTGTTTGAGGTTGGAGAGGAGAGAGAGATAAGAGGAAGAAGGGGTTAAATACTAAAGCTCCTGTGTATTATGGAGTTGAAAGATTTCGGGGTCGAACCCTGGTAATGTCCGACGGGGTTCGAATTCTCTCGAACAAAAGCAGAGGAAATCTGAGTTACCTTCCTCCCAAGCCCGCCCACCCCCTCGACACTACGAGACGCAACAATTTGCGGCATCGGTTTCATCTGTCTGGTGCTCTTGTTCTCGAATAGGCGTGCAATACATGTGTTCATATATGGGCAGATATACGATTCCTTTGTCAGCTTAGATACAATTTGCATTGAGACACAGCCTGTGTACCTTGAACTGTGCAATAATATTCTTCTCAGCCTCACAAACTGCATTCTTCACAATGAGGTCATCGGCATAAACAACCTTCACCAGACCTAGACCTAGACCTAAATCTTTAGCTTTTTTGTCGGCCTGATGGCGACTAGCCTGGCTGCATCTAGTCGCGTCTGGCTCACATTTAGTTCCTCAGGATGGCACATGGACTGTATCGGTGTCCCATATGCACTTGCAACTCCACTATAGAAGTGCTGACCGTTGACAGTCATAGATGCAATTTCACCTTTCCACTGAATCTCCGACACTCGAATAGGCTTGTAAAACACGTCTTTTGCGGCCATAATATTGCGGTTTTAAATCAAAGAAAAACAGCTGTGGATGATCAATGTAGGTTAATAGCAGAACAAATTTAAATCTAATGCACATCTGTTCTAATAAGAGCCCAGGGCCATAATATGCTAACTGTGCGTAAAAGTGGTCGACTCGGTAACGTACCGAGTCTGTAATCCAACGATTTCGGGTTCGAGTTTGGTGAGCGGACTCCGGGTAACGACCATGGACTAGTCGATGGCGCACACTTGTCTCGCGCCTCAGGTTCGAATTATTTACCTTGGGTGGGGATGGAAGAAGTGGCAGATCCAGAAGTTGTTGAGGCAAATTGAATAATGTGGACAAGATTGTGCTTAATTTCGCCCAGGTATTGTTTTCGATCAATTTTTGCTGTCAGCTTTACAACTTCCACTGAAACTTTCTGACTACTTCTGTTAAGTGAATGATTTCCAACTATTTATTGATTTTCTTCCCCACTGGGTCATCTGACATTTTAACCAAAACCAAAACTTAGGCACACAAAAATTTATATTTTTAGCGTTAAAATGTGGAGCCACTTTCTATGTCTCGGATTTCTAACGCGTATCGTATCTGGCCTCCATGCCGAAGTTCTTGTCTTGGACAGTGAACGTTTTTATTATGCACTGTACATTTACTTTGTTATAATTATTTATGGAGCTATTACCTCAATGATTTTACATGTGACTTGTGCCAAGACAAAATGTACTCTACACAGAGGTGCAAAGGACCCTCACAGTTAGTTCTTTGAGCCTACAGTGGGCTCGAAACTGGCCACCAGTGGCATAATGCGGGCCAACTGTGGCATCACTGGTGATCCTTCGTAATTCTACGACCACTGCTACCAATATAATCGCGCCATAGGTTGATGTCTTGTGCATTAGACACCGGCATTCCAGACGTTTCCATTAAATAAATAAATAAATAAATAAATTAATTAATTAACAACAACAATAATAGTAGTAATTTTTCATTCTCCAGAGAATTTTTTAAATCCTGTGGGATCATGTATACCTCGGTTAATAATAATAATAATAATAATAATAATAATAATAATGATGATGATGATGATGATGATGATAATAATAATAATAATAATTTTTCATTCTCCTGAGAATTTTGTAAATGTTGAGGGATCATGTGTACCTCGGTTAATAATAATAATAATAATAATAATAATAATAATAATAATGATAACAACAATAATGATGATGATGATAATGATGATGATGATGATAATAATAATAATAATAATAATAATAATAATAATAATAATAATAGCTGAGCATCCACCACACTGTCTCCCTGGCCTAACCCCTCTGATTCTGACTTGGTGCTGAAATTGACCCAACATCTGATTCTTGCGGACCTGATTTGTTAAGCTGATTGTCTGGGGATTTGAAAGGTCCTACTTTGAGTTGAAAGTCCAGAAAGCTGACAACTAGATCATCGTGCTGTAAACAACGAAAAACTCTCCTGCTATCTCGACAGACTGATGAGGGTGGATGAGTCCAATTGGTGCCCTTCGCAAAACTTTAAATTGCGCAGCAGAAATTCTCTAGTTTATGATTTTAAAGCCATTATTTACCAGTCGATGTGCACTTAGTTGGCTGCGCATGCGCAACAGTCTAAAGCTGATCTCACCCATTAGGCTGTTTATATATAAATGTTTCCTGGAGTAGTCTTATGGGCAATAAACAAAACAGCACTGACTCGCATAGATAAAAATCTTCTTTAATCACAAAGTATTAGATATGGTTCGTTTAGTTCAAATTAATTGAATCAGTGTAAGTGTTATGTTATGGAGCATGCAAGAATAACACTCGCCTTTGATGACATTCACTACAGCCAGTTCAGTGACAATTTGTTTGATTAGAAGTGTTCAATAATAAGTTCACTGACTGTAAACTAATCTGTCTACAATGTATTAACATAGGCTAACACAAGGACATTGACCCAATGAGAGGCATATAAAGGTCACTTTTGCACAATGAACTTTCATAACTGCGACGATGATGATAATAACAACGATAACGATAATATTGATGATCTTCCACTCACAACTGAAAACACTCCTCTTCCGCAGATCCTACAGTAACCTGATTTCTCTTCTTCCCCTTGTCTGTCTTGCAAATCCAATTCCAAACACCACCCACCATGGCCGTCTGACTGTCTGCCTGCCTAACTCTTGTATTTTGACCTGGAACCGAACCCTTCTTTCCTATCGATTTTGTTTTGACTGAGCGCCTGTGATTAACCTGGTTCCCGCGACTTAGCTGTTGTTCAGCGCTGTAGAAATCTTGAGTTTACGATTATGGCACGATTACGATAGCTCCTACGCAGCATTTTTTTCTAGCAAAAAAGGTTCTGGAACTGAACAGTTATGGAATTTTGGGCTAAAATTTCATTATTTTTATCAATCAATAAACATTGAAAACAGTGTAAAGTTGTAAACACTGAAATTGAATTAAAATAAGTTACATTATATTACATAATTAAAATAACTTAGTGACACAATTCTTTTATTAAAAACTAAATCATTTTTGTTAGCTGTGAAAAGATGCCGGAACGCCGTTCCGGAGCGTTCCGTCTGAAAAAAGCATTGCTCCTACCTCAAAAGTAAAATTGAGACGTAAATTTCTTCTTTCCCTGAAGATTCGACTTCTAGCTGTACGATCCTCGTCTTCCCAAGTGTGCGAACTCCAGGTATACAGCAACACGTAGTGGCTTTTATAGTTTCGACCACTGGCTGGATCTTTACGAGGCAAAATGATTCACACCTGCGCTGCCTAATCAAGATTCCATAAATTACGTGGGTCAAGCCTAAGATCTAAATATAGAAAGACACCTTGTGAAGCAATCAGCATATGTTTTCCAGAAAGTGGTTTGCTATAGTCATCATCATTAAATCAATTACCTCACATCATCGTAGTCTTTAACTCGGGATTTTTTCGGCGTCTTAGAAAGCTAAGTTGTGATAGCCAGCTTATTCGCAGACGTTCAGTCAAAACAAAATTGGCTAGGCAGATATGGTCAAGTTCAGTTCTGAGTCCAGATCCGAAGGTCATCATCATCATCATCATTATCATCACCACCACCATCACCATCACCCCACCAACACTACCACCACCACCACCATCGTCGTCGTCGTCATCGTCATCATAACCATGGTTGTCATTTATATACGCCAATTGGGTACAAATAAATGCTCCATTCCTTTCTGCCATTTGTAAAATCTAGAGCCCTTCGTGTACTAATAGCCCCCTCTGACACAGATCCTATCCTGATTCTTCTTCTTCGACCTATCTCACTTCCCGGTTCAATTCCAAACACCATTCACCATGAATAACCTCTTTCACGCGACTTAACTTTCGTTGGGCGCTGTAGAAATCTCGACTTTACGATTACGATTACGATTGTTATGTCTTCGCTTACAATACAGCATATATTCCGCGTAGTCCCTATGGTCTTCCTTTGCTGCTCTTTACTTGTGTGTATTTTACTCAAATGACGCTTTTTCCACAAAATGAAACCCGGAAGCCTTAGTGGAACGGCATTACTCAGCAACTCAACGACTTTCACCATCATTTTTCAGATTACATAGCTGTGTGACCATGTCAGGCTTGCCTAGTGACGTCAGGCATAAAATCATGGTGCAGGTATGTGCGGTTCTAAGAAATGGTTTTTCTTCTTGGGCTCTGGAAATCCCACTGGGTTTTCCGCAGTAAGCTGCGAGTAAAAATAGAATAGAAAAGAAGAGCAGTCTCTTAAGCTTGCCCGAAGAGGCAGCCATGGGGTGAAGTTTTAGCGACTTCATCTTTCTTAACCTCGGCATATGATGGTTGGTGGCCAGCCTTCTCCCTCACCGCCTGCTCTAGTATGGATGCTTGATGGTGTACGGTCAGTATACTCACTGTGGCTGAGTTAGCTAGGGGGCGCAAGTGGAGCCGAAAGCTTGAAACAGATTTCTGCTCTGGTGGGGATTTGAACCATCGACCTTCCAATTGACAGTCCATCATGCTATCCACTACACTATCGTGCACCTCGAGCATGGAAAGGATATTATTGAAAAGTAGAAAAGGAAGAGCAAGAGCAAGAAGAAGAGGAAGAAATAAATAAATAATGAATGAAAAAGATTAAGCTAATCCTGCAAGGCAGCAATGGGAATAAAGTGGTAGAAACTTCATATTCTTAGCCTCGGCATATGACGGCTGATTGCCAGCCCTCTCGCTCGCCACCTTATCTGCCGACGAAAACAGCACAGTCAAAGAACTGGCTAGGAGGCGCCAGAAGAGCAGACATCTCAAACATCTCTCTCTGGGGATTTCAACGCCCTACTCTGAGTTGAAAGTCCAGAAAGTTGACACCTAGATCATCGTGCTGTAAACAACGAAAAACTCTTCTGCTATCTCGACAGACTGATGAGGGTGGATGAGTCCAATTGGTGTCCTTCGCAAAACTTTAAATTGCGCAGCAAAAATTCTCTAGTTTCTGATTATAAAGCCATTGTTTACCAGTCGATGTGCACTTAGTTGGCTGCGCATGCGCAACAGTCTAAAGCTGATCTCACCCATTAGGCTGTTTATATATAAATGTTCCCTGGAGTAGTCTTATGGGCAATAAACAGAACAACACTGACTCGCAAAGATAAAAATCTTCTTTAATCACAAAGTATTAGATATGGTTCGTTTAGTTCAAACTAGTTGAATCAATGTGTTATGTTATGGAGCATGCAAGAATAACACTCGCCTTTGATGACATTCACTACAGCCAGTTCAGTGACAATTTGTTTGATTAGAAGTGTTCAATAATAAGTTCACACTGTAAACTAATCTGCCTACAATGTATTAACATAGGCTAACATAAGAGCTAACAGCTAAAGACTCGACAAAGCCATCGGTTACTAGAAAATTTTCTAAAGAAACGTTTTTACAGATTTTCATGGAATACCGTGAATTTGGTAACAACAGACTGAATAATGTAATGAAATACCCATTTCATTTTTCATCGGCTGTACAAAATTCATTGTATCCTGTATACGAAAGTGTTCTAATTGTTACAACAATTTTAAAGAATTCTCATTGCTAATGTAATTGCCGAAATGTCTTTGTTCGTTTGTTGTATGTAATATGTCCAGTCAGTATACAGGCACAACCGATAACTCCATTCTTTCTTCTTCTTCTTTTTCTCCTCAGTCAAGTTTTCACCGACGATGAGGATCTAACAAAGCTTCTCCATTTCGGTCGGTCCCTGGCCAGGTCTATCGCTTCTCGCATTTCCCATCCTCGGGCTTTTATGTCCTGCAGTACATTGTCTATCCACTTCTTTCTCGGCCTTCCTCTGCTCCTCACGCCCTCCACCTCTCCGTGCAGCGCCTTTGCTGGTATTCTTTCATTCTCCATCCTGATCACGTGTCCGTACCATGTGAGTCTCCTCCTCCTTATTCTGCCCACTATTGTGTCCTTCTGCCCCAGTTCTTCTCGTGTCGTTTCATTTCGTATTTTTCCCTTCTTGATCTATTTAGCAGTCCTCGCAGCCATCCCATTTCCGCCGCCAACAGTCTCCTCTCGTCTTCCCTCTTTACACATCAGGACTCTGCTCCATACAGGAGGACGGGTGATAACTCCATTAGCCTCCCATTAAAATTATTTCACCTGCAATCATTGACTCTGAAATAAATGCCAGCTTTTTGTTTAAAATGTTTCGTGTTAGGTCTTTACGGTTGGTTGAATTCGTTACTGATGCTCCAAATAATAATAATAGTTGTTTTACAAAATAATATTATGTTAGACTGGATCGATTTCATCCGCTTTCTCTGCTGAAAGTTGTCACCGCAGTGCAGTCCCTCTAGACTCATTTTCAGTTCAATGAAAGCAGTTTAAACTGCGAGGAAAAGTCATGGACCTGTAGATGTGTAGTCTTTTCACGTTAGAATATGATGTGTTATGTTACGACAACGTCGTCCACGCCATTCATCGTATGTCAGAGAAAAAGAATCGATCATTGAAACTTGGGTGAAAACAGTGCATAAATGGCTCCCGGCTTTTATGCCAAAGGCACCATGATAACGAAAGCGACAAGATGCGAGGGGAAGGACCCATGCAGCAATGCTAGGAGCCGTTTATGTACAAAACAGACGTGAATTTCAATGACTGATTCTGTTGTTCGAGCAGATGTAATTGCAATTGTAATTAGTAACTTCAAGCATGCAGGTGTCTACTGCACAAGGCATCAACCGATGGCTCACCAAAGCCAAGCTACAATCAGGTCAATATCCAGGAAGGTGGATGACACGAAGGCCGGAAGTAATCCCTGTAGGTTGGTTCCCTGTTTGCAATCGATTCCTCTGTTGGATTTTGAACTAACTGATCCAGGCTTGTGACTTGGTTTCTAGTTTTACTTGGTTTCGATTAAGGGTTGGTGCATTACTACATTGGCGCTATAGAAGTTCCAAGATTAGATTACATTTGGTGTAATTTGGGGACTGGATCAGCGCTCCTCGTTCTCCTCGTCAGCATCCGGGTAACGCCGGGGAAGTTAATGATCTTACCACCGGCGCTAGAAGATTTCTTCCTTCTCATGTTCATGGCTCAACGGCTGTCTCACGCCTTCTCTCACTCACCAAAACTCTCCCTCTCTCTCCCTTTTCCCTTGGTATCATTCACACTATTTCTTTCATTCGCCATCACTATATTTTTATATATAATATATCCATGTAAAGCAGTTCGTATAATTTAATGGAAATTGTAATATCGCAATTTACAATTACCACATTAATTAAGATTGTCCTTAACAAATAAACTTATTCTCAGGAATAAGCAACAAATACGTGTGCAAAATTGCATTTACGCGTCACTGCTAGGTGATGTGTTGAAATGTGCAACACTTCCCGCGTTTTAGTTTGAACCAATGACTGGCGTTGATCTACCCATTGTATCTCTTATGATCCATAGTGCAATGTTGAGGAAGAGTCCATTTCTTAGGTCTTTGAGTTGGTCACTAATTTTTCTTGAAAAGCGTTAGTGAACAACTTGCTCTTGATTGGTTCACGTAGTATGCTTAGCATGCTCGAATACGTAATCGTTGGGTTACAGATCAAGCCGTGCAACATGGGAAGGACATTCGTAAAAAATAAAATGAAAACTCTTGCTATGTTTTAATTAATTAGTCAATTCATTAATTAATTACCATTTCATGAATAACGTTTGCTGTTGCTAAGTTTGCGTGTTGGGAATTAATCTTCATTTTCGCCTCAGATTTTGAACAGTTTGGCGATACTTTCTAAGCAACATGTATCATCTTGGCGTACGTGACGGCATGGGATGGGATGGGGTTTCTGGTGTACGGTCGAGCCTCAAATCTACGGACTCACGGCGCCCTCTTCAGCCGGGTGATGGTTTCGGCAGAGGAGAAGTGACGAGGTTCTTTGGAGTAACCTTGACCGTCAATCACGGATGGACCTTTGATCCATCAACCGCCTGGCGACGCCACCTGTTCTACGCAGACCCGGCGGTTCGTGGGATATCCGGGCGCTGCGACATCAATGAGGGACTGCTGGGAGGTGGACCCTGCCATCTGTCGTCACTCCACCCCTTCAAATCAAAATCGGCGAGGCAGCAAGGCAAGGTCGAGTTCGATTCCGGGACGAGATTTAAAGATTAGTAGAGTGAGAAGAGGTAAACTTATCTTCTCATATAATCATTTCTATAGCGCATGGGTGAACTAGTATTAGTCTGGACGTTAAACGCAAAGATCTCTTCCGAAAAACTGAAGTTGTTCGCTTAAGTTAAGACGCGTGAGCCAGAGTTAGCCTGTTACACGGTGTCTGCTTTGCATGCTCGAAGAAGTAATCGTTGGGTTACAGACCAAGCATGCTACCGAACGGACAACTGTACAGCGGCCCTATGCGTCTAAGGTTTTTGTATCTGGAAATTCGACGGTGGTTTTATGTGCCGTGCAATACGGGAAGGACATTCGTGAAAATTCAGCGAAAACTCTTGTCATGCTTTTATTAAATAGTTAATTAATTAGCATTTCATGAATGATGAATGCTTTCTGACATGTTTTGGCGTTTGCTGTTGCTAAGTTTGCGTATAGGGAATTAATCTTCTATTTCGCCGCAGAGTTTGAACAGTTTGGGGATACTTTCTAAGCAACATGTATCAGCTTGGTGTACTTGACTGCACGAGAAGGGCTGGGCTTCCTGGTGTACGGTCGAGCCTCAAATCTACGGACTCTTCAACGGGGTAATGGTTTCGGTGGAGGAGGAGCGACGTGGGTCTTTGGAGTTGGAGCATCTTCGACCTCTTCTAGTTATCTGTGCATTGTTTTCGCTTGCTGACCTACTTTCTGTTCTTAATTATATCTAACATCGTTTAGCCTAGCGTAGGCAGCGCTTTCGTGAGGTACTTAAAAGGCATTATATCAAATTTCTAGATACATAACCAACTAACTAATGAATGAAAGTTTTATTTAATATTTCATGAAACACTTGTTTTAATTAATTAACATTTCATGACAGAATGTTTTAATTGGTTTTAATTAATTAACATTTCAGGACAGAATGTTTTAATTAATTATCAAATGAAATTTAAAAATGAATGTTTGAATTATTCATGAAGAAGGATGAGTTGAAAGTCAAGATCAACTCTGCGATAAAAGCAACGCTTCTAAGTTGGATTTACAACAGCAGTTGTAGCTCCTTCTCCAGGAAATTTAGCGCCTCATCAAGCAATGTTAACGGCTTTTCCTGTAATTTCAACGCCTTGTTCTGCGGCTTTGATGCCTCCTTCACCAATGTTGACGCCTTCCCCAGAAATTTCAACGCCTTCTCCAGCGCTTATAATGCTTCTTCCTCTTGCAATTTCAACGGCTTCTCCAGAAACTTTAACGCCTCCAGAAGATTGAACGCCTTCTCCAGCAATCTTTACGCCTTGTCCAGAAATTTTAACGCCTCCTCCTGTCTTTGTTGCGTATCTTTCAGCCATTACAGCGTTCTACAATTTCAAATTGAAGAACGCAACTTCTTTGGTAAAAGCAAACAGAACAGAATCACTGAAGCGAAGACTGATTTCTTAAAGAAGGTTGATGCATGCAAAGCCTTCATAATAAATTCACAAAGATAAGGTCACCCTTGCACAATGGACTTTCAAAACTGTGACGCTGATGATAATGACATCAACGACAGCGATGTAAAATGATGATAGTAGTAGCAAAACCCGGATTCTGGGACAATCAACCAAAACTATAGGTTAAATTTTAACCTATAGGTTCCTCCCCTCAAAAAATCACGTGATGACGTCATCGAAACTACTGGAAATTCCCAGTTTTCGTGCACGCCTAACAATTCCAAATATGAACCAAAACTCTAGGTTCAACCCGAGCCTATAGGTTCCTTCACACATGATGACGTCATCGAAACTATGGGAAATTCCCTAATCTAAAAATAGAACACGCACGCAACCGTATTATAGGTTCAACGAAATCTATTAGAAATCCACAAAATCTAAAAAAATATTTATCCTCTCTTATTTAAAGAGATGAATATACTTAATAAAATGGATTACAATAAACAAACGGTAAAAGAATTACGAGATATAGCGAAACAGCGTGGACTGAAAGGCTATTCTAGGTTACGAAAAGCGGAGTTGTTCAAAGCTATCAACGCGAGTAAAAACACTGTGGAGAGTGTGAAGCATAATTTGCTCGATGACCCAATCCCTGAAATAAGTGTACCAACACTTTCGCCTTTACCGGTTTCGCGTGTTAAGAAAGTTTTTAACAAGATTAAATCAACTATTAATACTTCCACCAAAGATATCGTTAAGTGGATTGAAAGTTATATACCAGAGGAACCAAAAAGAATTGTGAACGAAAAGTTAGAAGCATTGAAAACAAAAGTAAATTCTATTTTCAACAAATTTTATAAAAAAAAGAATGAGTTTGAAATTCGAGAGTCCGCTACTGCAATAAAGGGATTTGTTAAACAATACACAATCGACGGGGTTGGTGGAATAGATGCCGAATCTTTTCTTAATAAAGTTGAACCACAAGTAATTAATCTGTTTACGAGTAACCGGCAGACAAAGATTAATTTGGTTCTTACTTGTACGATGGAGCGCGTAGATATGAAATCTGGAGAGGTGGCCTTTAGCGATATTCCATTCGTGACGAGAACTGAAGTTAATTTAGATACTACCGATGCGAGTGAGGTGTATAGTAATATGAAAGATAAGGTGCTGGAGTCTATGGCTACTTTCCAGATGCGAGGAAGTAATTGGAGATTTAAGACCGTTGTAAAGTTAGATATTAATACAGCTGTTTATAAACCACTGAAAGGTAATTCATACATTCCATTACCGAAAGAACTAGCTAGTAAAAAGGCTATTATCAATATGAAGAATGAAGACGATGAGTGTTTTAAATGGTGTGTTACTAGAGCCGTAAATCCTCTTGATGAACACCCAGAACGAATAAACGAATTACTACGAACACAATCTGAAAACTTTAATTGGACTGAAATTAATTTCCCCGTTTCTTTGAAAGACATCGATATATTCGAGAAAAATAATAATCTAAGCGTTAATGTTTTCGGTTATGAAAGATTTGTATATCCGTTAAGAATATCTAAACGAAACGGATCCACTGATGTCATACCTATCGATTTACTATTGATTGCGAATGACAACACGCAACATTATTGTTTGATCAAGAATCTTAGCAGATTATTATCTTCTCAAACTAGTAAAGCAAAAACCCTCATGCATTATTGTCGGCGTTGTCTTAATGGATTTGAAAGGGAAGAAGCTCTCGTTAAGCATATGGAGCACTGCAACAACCACGGTGTTGCGAGAGTGGAGATGCCAAAGAAAGGTACTATGTTACATTTTAAAAACTATGATAGATCGATGAGAGTCCCGTTCATCGTGTACGCGGATTTTGAATCTTTCATAAAACCAATCGATACATGCCACCCCGATCCTACCATGTCCTACACCAACCAATACCAAAAACATATACCTAGCTCGTTTTGTTATCACATCAAATGCTTCGATGATAAACTTTATTCACAAAACCCGGTAAAGTTTACAGCGAAAAGCGATGAAGACGACGTTGCTCAAATATTTGTAGATACTCTCGAAGAAAATATAAAAAACATATACAACGAGTTCTTTAAATTTCCAAAGAAGATGACATTTACCGAAGATGATAAGAAGAGTTTTAACGAAGCTAGTATATGTCATATATGCTGTAAGGAGTTAAAGAACGATAGAGTTAGAGACCATTGCCACATTACTGGTAAGTTTAGAGGTGCTGCGCATAATAAATGTAATCAAGACTACCAAATACCAAAGTTTTTCCCGGTAGTGTTTCATAATCTTTCCGGTTACGACAGCCATCTGTTTATAAAAAAACTGCGTGGTGAAAACGGTGAGAAGATCAATTGTATTCCCAACAACGAAGAAAAGTATATATCGTTTAGTAGAGAAGTTATGGTTGATAAGTTTTTGGTGAATGGGAAGGAAATATTCGTTAAAAGAGAATTACGTTTTATCGACAGTTTTAAATTCATGGCTTCGAGTCTTGAAGCATTATCGAATAATCTAAGTAAAGACCAATGTAAAAATCTTAACGCGAATTACACCGGTGTACAACTCGATCTTTTATTAAGAAAAGGAGTTTATCCATACGATTACGTTGATTGTATTGAAAAACTGAACGAGACAAAACTACCACCAAAGGATGCTTTTTATTCGAGACTAAACGATTCGAGTATTAGCGATGAACACTACCAACACGCGCAAACGGTATGGAAAGAGTTTGGGTGTAAGACCTTAAGAGATTACCACGACTTATACAACGAAACCGATGTTTTACTATTAGCCGATGTATTCGAGAATTTTAGAGACGTGTGTTCGAGAAACTACGGCCTAGATCCTGCTTGGTATTACACATCACCTGGATTAGCGTGGGATGCAGCATTAAAGTTAACCGGTGTAGAATTAGAATTGTTAAGCGATTACGATATGCTTCTAATGATTAAGAATGGCACGAGAGGAGGAATCAGTACAATTTCGAATCGTTACTCGAGAGCGAATAATAAATATATGCAAGCATTCGATAGTTCAAAAGAGTCTAAATTCATCGCTTATCTAGATGCTAATAATTTATACGGATGGGCTATGAGTCAATTACTTCCAACTCGTGGATTTAGGTGGATGGAAAAAGACGAGTTGGATAATTGGGAAAGTCTTACCGATGAAGGATCTCTTGGTTGTATACTAGAAGTAGACTTGGAATATCCTAAGAAATTACACGATCTTCACAATGATTATCCTCTCGCTCCCGAAAATGTAAAACCCAACACGACGAGCGAAGTATCAAAACTAATACCAAATTTAAACGATAAAAAGAATTATGTACTACATTATGAAAATTTAAAATTGTACGAAAGTCTTGGTTTGAAGGTTGCGAAAATTCATAGAGGTGTACTATTCGAACAGAGTACTTGGTTGAAAAAGTACATCGATTTGAACACGCGATTACGAACGAGTGCTTCTAACGATTTTGAGAAGGACTTCTTCAAATTAATGAACAACAGCGTGTTCGGGAAGACGATGGAGAACATAGAAAACAGAGTCGATGTAAGATTGGTATGCGATGAAAAGCAGGCGATTAAACTATCTGCAAAACCTAATTACGATACTTGTACTATTTTTGACGAGAATTTGATCGCCATTCATATGAGAAAAACGAAGGTGAAATACGATAAACCGGTATATCTAGGTATGTGTATACTAGACTTGAGTAAAAGTTTAATGTACGACTTTCATTATAATTACGTAAAGATGAAATACGGAGATAGAGTTAAATTATTATTTACTGATACTGATTCATTAGCGTATGAAATAAAAACTGAAGATTTTTACGCCGATATCGCTCCTGACATACGGTTCAGATTCGACACGAGCGACTACCCGAAAGATCATCCATCTGGTATCGAAGTTGGAATTAACAAGAAAGTTATTGGTATGTTCAAAGACGAAGCTGGTGGAAAACAGATTGAAGAGTTTGTAGGATTGAGAGCTAAATTGTATTCGTATAAAATGGATGGTGAAGACCATAAGAAATGTAAAGGTGTAAAGAAGTGCGTTGTTAAGAAACAGATTACTCACGACGATTACAAAGACTGTTTGTTTACCAACAAACAACAATTACGAAAAATGAACGTTATCAGGTCGTATAAACACGATATGTTCACCGAAGAGGTTAATAAAATCGCTTTATCCGCGGATGATGATAAACGAGTAATGACGAGAGATGGAATTCACACATTAGCTTATGGTCATTATTCGTTAAATAGTAAATATAATTAAAATATTAAAAATGAGTTCTGAACACGTAAAAGAAATAAACGTTTGCGGTGCCGCATTGCCAAATGTTCCTTTGTCGAATATACAACTTCTCGATGCGGTAAAAAAGATTAAGATCCCTAATTTCAGAGGAATATACCTACGAGACCAATTACCAAAAAGACCGAGAACGAACGAGTGTGGTATTCTCAATTTTGACGATTCTAATGGTGAGGGGACGCATTGGGTAGCTTGGATGAAGAATCGTATGAAAAAATATTATTTCGATAGTTACGGCCTTCCTCCTCCTAACGAGTTGTTAGAATATTTACGCAGTCCGGTGTATTATAACAGCGAACGAATACAACCTAATGATGAAGTGTTTTGCGGACATTTATGTTTGTACGTGTTGAAGAAGACGGCCGGTGATGGTGTAAACTTTCAAGAAGTTATCAACGATTTACATTAAAAAATACTTATATATAAAATGCCTGTTGATAAATTTGGACATACCGATGTAGGGGTTTCGCAAAGAGTAATTTCTGGAGGTGTTACTCTAGCGCAAATAAACGAAAATTTCCTTCGTACGGATGGAACGAACATCGCAACCGGAGACATTAATATGGGTGGAAATTTAATTACAGGATTAAAAGAACCTACGATGATTAATAACGCCGCAACGAAAGGTTACGTCGATAAACATGTAACTCGCCGCATGCTAAAGAGTGGCGGTGTTATGACTGGAGCGTTGACAACACCTCAATTGGCTATCGGTACAACACCGGGTGGACCAGAAATTGATATACGGCTCGGTGGTACTTCATCTATTTCGTCTCTTCCATATGGTTTTCGCATACGGCGAAATGATGACCTAGCGCATTGTCATATGACGTGGGATGACACCGGTTTCACGATATACCGAGTAGATGGTGATACTGCTGTTGCGGTGTATAGTATAGCGGATGGTAGGTTAACTGCTCTACAAGACCCTGTGAACGACCAAGACGCGGTAACAAAACGATACGTAGACGAACGAGACGATGAACGAATCGTTACGGCCACACCTACGATGACGAATTATCTTACGATGATCGATGACTACGCGTATATAGTCGGTGTTAGCAGTCTCAAACCTCCAGGGGATTCACAAACGTATGCTGGTTGGCAAACGTTTCGGAATACTTTTGACACGACGGATTGTTGGCACCCACTTACCGATGCAAACGAATGGATACAAATACAATACCCGATTCCTTTATCCATGTCTGGGTTTCATATCGCTATTGGGAACATTGCTACGGCTAATATTAGCAAGTGGAAAGTACAAGCGAGCGAAAACGGTGTCGTTTTTGTTGATATTGTACCTGAAAACACTACGTCGTTCGATAGTGGAATTTTACATAAATTTACGTTTAACGCTACAAGAAGATATTCGTACTGGAGGTTTCGTATAATAACAGCGCGAGGAGTAAGTTTTTCGGGTTTAAATATGTTTCAATGGATTCCTACTATTCCCGATAAGAGCCTAAAAAGATGTCATGTTGGGTACATTCCTAGATTAAAATCGAATAATGGTTCTACCGGTTTTATCGCGAGCGCTAGTTCTGAATACGATGAAAATTGTCGAGCATTTAACGCGTTCGGGGATGATGGTGATGAAGCGTGGTGCCCTACCCTCGGCTTGTATCGAGATTTCTGGTTAACGATTAAGTGTCCAACACCGGTTAGGGTATGGAAATTTGGGTTTAGAGGAAGACCCAGCGATCTCGGAAGAATATATAAATGGCGAATAGAGGCGAGTTCTGGAGGAGCGACTTGGGTTACTCTGTATGCATCGCCTAATCCAACTTATTTAGATAGTGTATATCGAGAATTTAAAATCGATTCTTTGGTAAAATTTAAAATGTATAGGATATTTATCATTAATGCCGAGACGCGGTATGTACCAGGTTTGACCGCGATGCAGTTGTTCGTGTACGACGACTAAAATCATACTGCTATTATGGTGTGAAAAATTTCATTACCTATACACGGGTGTTAGGTAATGAAACTATTAAAACTTACACGGCTTCTTTTTCTTCTTCCACATTACTCATAGATGGGTTATCTATGATTTTTATTTCATATCGTTTTTGCCATGTTTTTCCATCTAAATAGGAAATGTGCCCTGGGTTTACATCGAGCGCCTTTGCACACGCGTATATCGAATTATACGTTTTCGTTTCGTTAGTTTCGTCGTCGTACACGCTCACACGTCTAGGATTTACGTGAAAAATTTTAAGTCTCGAATATTTTTCAGGATTTTCTTTTACTTTTACCACTTTTGGTGGTTTATCTACATAGTCTTCTGGTAAAATCCCACGTTCGATGAGAAATTTGATTATTCGAGGTTTGATCATATGAGAAGTTCCTTTAATGTTGTGCTCCTTAATTAATTCTTTTAATTCAGAAATAGTATGCATTCTTTTTTATTATAGAGAATCTGTTTTCTTAAACTAACATATCGTTTACATCTCTGTCTTTGCTCCGAAATTTGAAGTTAGAAATGTATCAAGTTCTTTACTCATACTCTCGTGAAACGTATTTTCCGCCTTGAAATACCTCGTTCGCAAATTTCTTATCTTGTCCTCAAGAACGCAAATAATAGACCCGAATTCGTCGGCCACTATCTTTTTAGTAAGTTCATCATCGAAATCTTCTAAGTCCTCCTCAGGTGGAACCAATGCGTTAGCCTCCTCGTTCTTATAACACATCCTACATTCACTATCACTGTATTCACTACATTCACTATCACTGTATTCACTACATTCACTATCTTCATCGTCTTCGTAAGCGTCTCCAACCAAGTCGAAAACATCCTGTACGAATTCACCACAAGCGTCTTTCACTTCGGAAACAAAATGAGACATAACCTTCGTATTATTAGAAGCGAGTGTTAAATATGAACCGTTTTGCACCCTAGACATAGGTGCAACATTTTCTGTGTTTGTAATAATAATGGATTTCATTTTCATAGTCTCGTATTTTATATTATCAAGAAAACTTTAAATAATTTAATTTTAATAAGTAAGAAGTTAAAAATATTTTCTCGTTTTAGTTTAAAGAAATAGTTTACCATAATAAAATGGCAATGACAGTGAATTATAAAACATTTGATATTAACAGACTAATTTTTCCCGATCCAGTTAAACGAAATACGGTTAATGCTAAATTTCAAAGAATTTATATCAAATATAAATATCCTAATGGTGTAATAGATATTTTACATTTAGAAACACCTAAATTAATGACGTGGGGTATCCAAGAAAATAGATATAATGGTGAAGACGTAGATTCTTATACTCTACCACTAGTCATGTACGATTCTCTGAAAGGACCTACAAAGGAAGAACTTAAGACTATCGATATTTTACAACAATGTACAGAAAAATGTAAAACGCATTTAAATTTAGAAACTAATAAACACGCTTTTAAAAAATACTATACGGAAGTTGATGTAGATGTCTTAGAAATTTTACGCTACAAGACCAAAGGTGGCGTGCCAGTAGATGGTGTACCATCAGTTATATATCCTAAATTACTTAGGAAATATGAGAAAGACGGTAAAACTAACCATTCCAGCATCCAAACCGGTTTCTGGGATATTCATGATACACGAATAGATCCTGTAACCTTAATGGGCACGCGGTGTAAAGTTATAGCCGATATATCTATATCCGATATTTATATAGGTGATCAACTGTCTATACAGTTGAAAGTAAATGATATCATAGTGGTTGAAAAATTAACTCGCGAACGAAGACTGTTCGCTTCGAATATTCCCGAAATAGTAGCGATGATTGGTGAAAATTCAGACATGGATAGTGAAGAAGATGATTCGTGTGAAGAGCAGTAAGTCATACCACATTAATACATATTTCAAAAGAAAACACCTTTTGAAATATCCACTCGTTTACAATGCTAATAAGCTCTCGTTGTCGACCCAAGAATTAAACGATTCTGGGTAACCATACCATTTAACGAGTGATTTATTTCCTCGTCTTTTTATAATCTTTTCGATTCTATATATTTCCTGCTCAGTTTTTTGTAATTCTTGTTCATAAAAAGTTCCTTGTATTTCTTCTCCATTATTGTCAGTTATCTTATACGTTGGTGGATCGGTGTATTGTACCCCCGATATTGTAAACACCTCTTCAGTCCATCTAGGGGTGTATCCTTTTTCAAACGTTTTCTTCATTTTAGTTATTCTCACTCTTTCACCAATCGAAAACTTAGGTTTAATAAGCTCATGTTTCACATCGTTGTATAAATTCATCCACACAACTTTTTCGTTAACTTTCATGCTCGCTTCAACGGGCGTCATTTTAATCGATGAATGTCTAGTATTATTGTAAAGTCCAACCATCTCGTCTAAAACATCGATGTATCTTCTAGTAGAATTAGCCGAGAAATACTTGTACATCTTTTCTTTCATCGTTCTATTCCATCTCTCGATAACGCACGACTTTTCTTCGTTCTCGGTGGAATACAACTCGACTCCCAAAGATTTTACATCCTTGTTATAAAATTCTTTTCCTTTATCAACCCAAAGTTTCTTAGGTTTTCTTCCTCCACCGAGTATTTTCTCGAACGCGTTAGCAACAACAACTCCCGTTTTATTTTTTAATGGTACGATCCAACCATATTTAGAAAATATATCTATAACGCACAACAAATATTTTACACCATTATTAAATTCGGCGAACGACTGCATATCGACTAAATCTGCGGCCCAAATTTCATCGATTCCTCTTGCCATAACCGTTCTTTTTCTGAAATGTTTTATTACGGGTTTATGTAATTCTTCAGCGAGTCGATCAGACCATTTTATATTTTCAAGTTTTTTTGGAGTTTTTTTGAACTTTTTAAACCAAGACCAAAATTAGCTTTTGCGTTTAATATCGGTTTTATTACAGCTCTTTCGACACGTTCTCTCAAAGAAGGATTAGGAATTTCGTTTAATTCGCTAACCATAATTCTATCGGCTACATTTCGTGTTTTAGTATCGGGAAAAGCTGCGTATGCCATATCGTGTCGATATGCTGCCTTATCTACTCTATCTATTGGTTTAGAATCTTCCTTAGGAGTATTATCAGGGTTCAATCTTAAATCCAACCTAGTACCAGGACCAGCAAAATTCATACCGGGTAAATGTAATTCACCAGGATATTTCGCCCAAGGTAATTTAATGTTACTCGTTGCGGCACTAAGAGAGCTTACTAAATCACCACCTTTTACGTCGACGGTAGTTCCTTTCACGAATTGGGTTTTAGTAGTGCCACAGTCGACGCACACGCCTCTAAGCATAGGTCTTCCGTTTTTGCTTACGACATTCTGGGCATCTTTGGTTTCGGTCTTTCTTTTACATTTTACGCAATACATCGTAATAGCTCTTTTATATAAAACATCAAAAAAGTTTTATATAAAAAAACGATGGAAGTGAAAGATTTATCGTGGAATGACTCGCTATTGAAAAGAACGAATAACCCTTTATTACCGAAGAGTATAAGAGGAGTGATCGTTGGAAAATCGGGTTGTGGTAAGACGACCCTACTACTGAATTTACTTTTAAGACCGGGGTGGTTGGACTATAACAACATGCAACTATTCGGTAAATCTCTGTTTCAACCGGAGTATAAAATTCTCAAGAAAGCATTCGAAGAAAAACTACCGAAAGAAACGATCCTCAGTTTATTCGGTTTAAAAGATGAGATTATGAAACGTAACGTATCACCGGCATCAGTCGTTGAGGAAGCGGCTAAAATGGCGAATGAGAAATCCGACATCTGTTGCAAGTTCTTTGAAACCGCGAATGACGTACCAGACCCAAGA
Organism: Norana najaformis; assembly: GCA_964023275.1. NCBI lineage: Eukaryota > Metazoa > Annelida > Clitellata > Crassiclitellata > Hormogastridae > Norana > Norana najaformis. The sequence continues at coordinate 38,423,396 of OZ029918.1, read as the reverse complement.
GACTTGAACAGGGAGAAGAAAAACCTGATGATTTTCGATGATTTACAATTAGAAAAACAAAACAAATGCGAAACTTATTACATCAGAGGAAGACATAGTAACGTAGATTGTTTTTATCTCGCGCAAAATTACTTCAAATTACCTAGACAAACCATCAGAGAGAACGCAAACTTTATCTGTTTATTTCCTCAAGATATGAAAAATGTTAATCATATCTATAACGACCACGTGAGTACGGACATGGGAAAAGAGGAATTTCGTAGTCTATGCGAATCGGCTTGGGTACAACCGCATGGATTCGTTGTAATAGATTTGAGTAGCAAAAAGGATAATGGTAAATATCGTTCGGGGTTAGACACATTTTATATCCCTATGCAACCTGAAATTACGAACGATGATATTTAAAAATTCCTTAATTAATAAAAAAAAGAACATGGACTCGCATACGGAAAAGATGATAAATGCTATGGAAAAGACTGCACGCAACACGGAACCTAAAGCGTCGTTTTACATTTTGTTAAACGAGAAGAGCACCAGAATTAGAGTAAATTTTACCCCTGTAATCGAGTTGGATAGAAACAAGAGGTATGAAATGGCTTTAGTCGGACTAGAAACGTATAACTCGATCCCGAATATTAACCCAATGAATAACAACTTTAGATATTCACACAATGGTGGTACGACGTGGCACGATATAGTAATACCGGAAGGTAGTTACGAAATCACGGATATGAATGAATACGTACAAAGAATAATGAAAGAGAACGGTCATTCCGATCCAGAAGGGGGAGAACCTTATATATCTCTCGAACCGAACAACAACACGTTAAAAGCGGTTTTAAATATCGCTCATAATTTTAAGGTTGATTTTACACCCGAAAACTCTATTGGTTCTACTCTAGGGTTCAATAGCCGAGTATATTCGCCTGGGTATAACGAATCGGAAAATTTAGTGGATATAATAAACGTGAGTAGTTTGAGAGTGACGAGCGATATAATCGGTGGTTCGTACTCTAATGGAACAACGACGAACGTGATATATTCGTTTTTCCCGAGTGTAGGCCCGGGATATAAGATTATCGAGGCGCCAAAGAATTTAATATATCTTCCTCTTACAACGTCTACGATTTCGATGATGGAAACGAAGCTTACGGATCAAAAAGGAAAATTACTTAATCTAAGAGGAGAAGAATTATCGATAAAATTTCATGTAAGAGAAGCGTAAGAAAAAAAACGTTTAAAAGTTTTTTAGTTATATGTAAAATGAGTCGATACACGAATATAAAAGTCAACGTTTCGGAAGGACAGATAGACAAAATTAAACGAGCTATTCAAGCTGGAACCGGTGTAAATATCAAACTGTCTTTCAACGATCTATCCGGAGAACACGAGTTGGCTCTTACACAAGTCCAAATTAATAGGATGGCCAAAGCGTACCAAGACGGAAAAGGAACAACGATCAAGATGAGTAAAACGCAATTGGAGCATAATTCAAAAATTAAAGGTGGTTTTATAGGCGCAATTCTACCATTTTTAGCTACAGCGGGTAAATTTCTCCTATCTACAGTTGCACCAAGTCTGTTTCAAGGTGCGTTAAGCGGGTTAGGATCTGCTGCTACTTCGAAAATAATCGATAAAATTAGCGGATCGGGAGTATTATACGTTAAAAAAGGAGATAAAGCTTTCAAAGTGGAACCAAGAGGTAATGGTTTATTTCTCGCGCCATGGAACAAAGGAAATATGGTATCTGGGAATGGTTTGTATATGAAAACGCAGGGATCGGGGTATGTGGATGGTCGTGGGTTATTGCTCGGGCCTAATTCACCCTTCAAAAATATACCGATCCTCGGAATGATTTTGTAAAATACTTAAAAATTATAATCGTGTAAATAAAATGTCGTATCGAGGACCAATTCATAAATTCATAACGAAAAGACCACCACAAAGTGGAGTTGTTATAACACCACCGAATACGGTAAAATGGTTACCGAAGGAAGAAGTTACTCACGCTCCTATAAGACAACGAGGAGGATGGAGATATGAAATATTCGCTCAAGAGACGATTACGATTCAACCTAAAGCGTCGTTAACAATGACATTAGAATTCGGTGTTTCGATGACTCGCGGTATGTGTTTCGTTTCTCTTCGACAGAAAATTAAAAAAGAAATGTGCAGTCTACAAGATGGTGTGATTTCTGAAGACGTAGAAGATATCGTGATTACTATTCAAAACAATTCCGATTCTGTAGTTGTCATAAACGAAGGAGATTCGTTATGCTATATAAATTATAACGCATAATTATAAGTTTAAAAAAAATAATTCGTAGTATAATAAAAAGATGGTAACAGAAGTAAACCACGAAATAAAACCTACCCTAGAAGATGGAACCGCGCAAACGTTTCGTCTTCGAGAAATTAGCGAAATTAGAAAGGAGATCGAAGAAGAACGTGGGAAAAGAGATAAATTAAGTAAAAAGTATCGTAGAAGTGTAGAAATAATCTCGACATTAGATATTTTGTTAAAAATTGTTACGATGGGTGCAGGAGCAACGGGAATTTCTCTCCTATCTACCATAATCGCGGTACCCATATCTATCGCTTTGGCGGGAGCAGCGGTAGGATTAGGATCGTTAAGTTTCATCAGCAGTTTCGTTAATAAAAAACTCTCGTTGAAAGCGGTGAAGCACGAAAAAATAAAAACATTAGCGGAAGCAAAACTCAACACGATAAGTGACTACATCTCGAAAGCTCTTATAGACGATAACATTTCGGGCGAGGAATTCTCGTTAATACTAAACGAGAAGGAAAAATTTAACGATATGAAAGAAGAAATCCAAAAGAAAAGTAAAAACGCTATAGATGAAGAGACCAAAAAATCGTTAATCGAACAGGAAAGAGAAGGTGTGATACAATCCTTCAAAAATATGTTCACGAAAAATGAAGACGTAAAAACGTAAAAACGTAAAAACGTGTTAAAACGTAAAAACGTAAAAACGTGTTAAAACATTATTCTACTATGTTAAAAAGCATGTCGTTTCTAAAAATTTCAGATCCAGTGAAAAGAGACTTTATAGTCGATGAGTTTCTTAAGATGAAGAAAAGGCTACAACAAAACTTTCAATCAGAAAAATTTGGTGATATAAGTCTACAACGAGATTTAACGAAGTTGTACAAACCAATTATCGAATCGCAATCAACAATTTCAAAAGAACAAAAGGATTTGTTAACAGATATAAAAGAAAGCGCATTATCAACAACCAACGCGTTAAAAGCGCTACCAGGATCAATTTCTTCGTCCTTAAAAGCCGTTCAATTTCCACAATACCCTTCCATAGAGGCGTATGAGGATCCAGTCGAGGATGTCAGAACCTTAGAACTAGGAGATTTGGCGACTAAATACTTACTAGAATACGCGTCGGATAAAAAGGTTGCGGATACGACGTTCGGAATAAAATCTAAAGATGGACAATTCTATATAGGTGATAGTCAGATTACGATTCAAGGAGACGATATAACTGTTGGAGATAAGACGTACGTTGGTACACCTGGTCTTTGGGAATTATTAACGATGAAGGAACCAAACAAAACGATACTCAGGAATAGCGATACAGATGCATACGCAGAGATTCTAATTAAAACGAATGCCATGAGTCTACCGAGCAAACCAAATAAACCTAAATCATCTGGAGGCGAAAAATACAAAAAAATTATAAAACCGATATGGGATGTGTGGTATGAAAGAAGAAAATCAACAACAGGTAAAGGTGTGGGGATGCAGCATGTAATTACCATTCCAGAAAATCCTAACGACTTGGCGGAAGATCTAGTATTACGAATGCACAGCTTCATAGCGGGTAATACGGGTGTAAGAAACGAAATCGTTGCGATATGCGACGCGTTATTGAGACAAGGAGCGATTGATAAACAACGATATAAAAAATTAATGTTACAAATATAAAATATGCTTGTTATTACAAAACAAAGGTATAAGAAAGCACACGTTATTGGTGGTGCTGCAATATTCGATACGGTTTCGGGAATTTTCAAGAAACTGTTCACATCAACCATCGCTAAACAATTAGGAACAACGGCTTTGAATGCTGGTAAAGATGTCGCGAAAGAGATTGGGAAAAAGGCTCTCGATGTTGGGAAGAATGTGGCCATCGATGCTGGGAAACGATTGGTGGATAAAGCGGTTGTTAAAATGTTAACACCGAAAAACCAAGAAATCCAAACAAAATTGACTGTGTCGCCACAACCTAATATATTACTTACACAAAAATCTAAAGACATGCTAGATAAGTTAATCAGCGAAGGAGAGGCAAGGAACGCGAGTAAGAATATAAATAAATTAATCGATGGTTCTGGTACCGCCGTTAAAATTCAAGATTTAGTACGCGCGATAAATGGGGGTGGAATGAAAGTCATTTAAAAAAAAAATCCTCGTTTATTAAAATGCAGTTTAACATTTTAAGATTTACGGAAGAACCACTAATAGACGAGAGTATCGAGCGTTACGAATGCCGGATGCACCAACCCGCCGCGGGAACGAATTTTAACACACCGGGTTCAATTTATATAGACATAATAACACAAGATTTATACTCTCATCCATCAGAGTCTTGTCTGCTATTCGAAGGAAGGTTAACTAAAGCGGATGGAAACCCCTACGCCGATGCCGATGCGGTGACGTTGACGAACAACGGGCTGATGCATCTTTTCAGCCAAATTTCGTATTCTTTAGCGGACCAAGATATCGAGACGATATTTAATCCAGGGCAAGCTACCACGATGTTAGGTCTGTTAAGATACCCCGATGGTTTCGCAAAAGCCCAAGGTCTTAATCAATTATGGTTCAAAGATACTACGAACACCGCGGTTATAGCGGATAATACCGGGTTCGCAGCTAGACAGGTGTATATTATCCAGAAACCAAACATAAAAGGTAAATTCAGTTTAGTCGTACCGCTAAAACATATTTTTGGATTCTGCGATGATTACGACAAGGTAATCTACGGCGTGAAACATACTCTAACCCTAGTTCGTAAAGCCGACGACGACGCTATTTACAAATCTAATGCAGTAGATGGTGCTGGCGCTCCAATAGTTGCCGCTGGAAAGGTTACGCTCGACAAAATTGTTTGGTATATGCCGCGCGTGATCCCGGCCGATATGGAAAGAATGCAATTATTCAAAACTATCGAATCGAAAGTCACGGTGCCCGTCGCGTATCGAGTTCGTCGGTGTGAAACTATAATGCTCCCCCAAGCGACCGAGTATAGCTGGAAATTAGGCGCTAAGGCCCCTACCGATAGACCTAGATTTATAATTTTAGGTTTCCAGACGGGACGTAGCGGCGAACAAAACGCTAATCCATCGGTGTTTGACCATTGTGATCTTAAAAACGTGTACGCGATGGTGAATTCGGAAAAATACCCCGCCGATGGTTACAACCTATCGTTTCCCAATCAAGATTTCGGGTGGTTATATCGAACTATATTAAAGTTTAACGAACAATTCCACGGTACGAACGAACTAATCACGCAATGTAATATTAATCCACAAGATTTTAAAGATCTATACCCGATCGTTGTAATCGATGTAAGTAAACAATCCGAGAGGGTAAAAGCATCGAGCATAGATATTAGTGTTGAAACATTTTTCAACGCTGTGGTACCCGCCAACACACGAGCGTATGCGGTTGTGATTTCGGATAGATTTATAAAACTTCAAAGCGATGGTGAGAAAATGTCCGTGATAAATCATTGAGCTTGAAGGACTGTATTGTTATTGAATTCCCTATGACCAGCTTATAAAATATTTATGACTTTATTCTGTAACTACGATGGTAGTTATAGAATATAAATAGTTGCCATCACGTGATTATTTTTTGAAAGGAACCTATAGGCTCGGGTTGAACCTAGAGTTTTGGTTCATATTTGGAATTGTTAGGCGTGCACGAAAACTGGGAATTTCCAGTAGTTTCGATGACGTCATCACGTGATTTTTTGAGGGGAGGAACCTATAGGTTGAAATTTAACCTATAGTTTTGGTTGATTGTCCCAGAATCCGGGTTTTGCTACTACTGATGATGATCATCATTAATAGTACTACTACTAGTTCTGGTAGTAGTAGTGGTAGTATTGATGGTAGTAGTAGTAATACTAGGAGGAAGAGGAGGAGGGGAAGAGGAACAGTAGTAATAATGGTAGGATGATAATTTAATTAGTAGGCCTACATTTTGAGTCGGCGGTGCTGAAAAATGCAAAAGTCTTTCCAGCCCAACAGACAGGTATCTCAACATAAATTCATGATAAAGTGCAGCAGGTGACTCAGGCCTAAACGATTATATAATCGTTAGTCTTAATCGTAAACTATAGCTTTTACAGAGTCGAAAGGAAGCAAAGTCTACTATTACTAGTACCACTACAGCTACAACTGCTACCATCAGCACTACCACTACTACTACCACCACTAGTAGTAGTACTATAAATGATGATCAGCATCATTTTAAATCGCTGTCGTTGACGCCATTAACATCATCGTCACATACGCTCAGTCACAACCAAATCAATGCAGTCATATTCGGTTCCAAGTCAAGATGTTAAACTTCGTTAAGCATGGCAGGTCATTCGCAGGCGAATGATACTGCAAAAACGGAAATATGTGTAGGCTTAAATGACTTTAAAACTTAACGTCTACTCACGCACACAAACACACACACATAATTCTAATTGCATATGTAAATATTGTCAAAAGGTAACAACCGCAAGCCTGATCTAAATCTTCACATAACAGAGTATGTTTACCCTACATGAACCTGTGTACAACTGTTAATCTAGACGAACACGATTTTCTAAAGCGACCGTCTGGCCTCAACCCTGCTCGTAGTTCACTGATCGGGTGAGATCTCTTACCACCGCTACCCGTCTGAATATGTGCCACGCCATATTAATGTCCCCGTGTACGGACTGTGCTAGCCAGAAATTTAAATTCTCTGAAACAAAACCAGTGTCGTTATGCGTACCGGCATCCCAACATCCAGAGGCGCCTTAACGTACGCTAGGCCTAAAGCAAAAATCCTCAGACTTCATCAAATCTTTCAATCTATCAGTTTCAGTCGCTCTCCGCTCATCAGTTTTATTTTAAAAGTAAATGTTTCAATAGAAATCTTTAGCAAAAACTAATCTCTAATACGGAGAAACTTGTGAGGGATCCACAGGTCAATAAAAGATCGACAAAAAGTTTAAAAACTTTTGAAATGGAATCGAAAAGTGTAAACGTTGAAAACTTTAGGTATAAATGCTCACTTGCCCAATTTTTCCTTCTCTTTTTCCTAAACGTCTTGATCCAACACGTTTTAAATTTCGACCCCACCGGGCCAAAATTCTCAAACACAACATTGATTTTACCTTACCCTAGATGACTTTGTGAATCCAGTTTCCAGTAACATGTCTACAACTAGATGCTATATCTCCTACCTCAAACGTAAAACTGAGCCGTTAAATTTCTTCTTTCTCTGAAAATTCTACTTCGTCGTCCTACGTATGCAGGCTCCGTCCAGGTATAAGACGCAACTGTAATCGTGGGTTCCCTAAATGAGCAACACTTTTATAGTTTCGACCTTTGGTTGGCTCATCTTGTGGCATGCTGCCAACCAAAGGTCGAAACTATTTACATCCGCGTTGCCTCATAAATATGAGTAGGCCTACTGGCATAAGAGAGTTAAAGAGAGAAATCTTGGAAAACATGCAGCCTTCTCTTTCTGGAAAACGTCTGTTTAACGTCGTCATCATTAAATTAATTATCATCATGTCATCGTAATTGTAATCTCTGGATTAATTCAGCGCCTAAGAAGCTAAGTGTGATAACCTGTTCATTCACAGCTCCTCGGGCGAAAATAAAATCGGCGACGCAGACATGGTCATGTTCAGTTCCAAATCCAAAGGTCATAATCATCATCATCATCATCATCATCATCATCACCACCACCACCACCATCATCATCATCACCACCACCACCATCACCATCACAATCATCATTACTATCACCATCATCGTTTATTTCGTCTATTCTGCGTAGTCCACGTGGTCTTCTTTGGCTTCTCTTGTAGTACACTGTGTGGAATTTGAGCAATTGGCGTTCTTTCCACATTATCAAACGTGTGAGTCTTCCTGGAACCGCATTAGCCAGCACACTCAACGACTGTCACTCTCCTTATTCTGAAAACCATAACTGCCTACGCAACTCCTGCGTAAAACCACGGTAGACGTATGTGCTGCTCTTGGCAATTAAGGTTATTCATCATGGGCGCTGGAAATACCACGGGGTTTTTGGGGTAGGCTGCGAGTATGGAAAGAAGAGCCTGGTAAGGCAGCCATGGGTTTCGAAGTATTAGCGACTTCTTTTTTAGCCTCGGCATATGAGGGTGGGTGGCCAGCCTTCTCCCTCGCCGTCTGATCTTTCCACTGACAGTGTACAGTCAGTGTACTCACTGCAGCTGAGTTGGCTAGGGGGCGCAAGTGGAGCCGAAAGCTTGAAACATATTTCTGCTCTAGTGGGGATTTGAACCATCGACCTTCCGATTAAAAGTCCATCACGCTAACCACTACACTACCGGGCAGCCCGAGCATGAAAAGGAATTTGTTAATAAAGAAGAAAAGGAGGAGGAAGAGAATGAAGAAGAAAGAAGGATAGACAGACAGACAGACAGACAGACAGACAGACAGAAAAATAAGATTAAGCTACTGACGAAAGGTAGCCATGGGTATAAAGTAGTAGCAACGTCATATTCTTAGCCTCGGCATATGACGGCAGATGACCAGCCTTCTCGCTAACAGTCTCAGCTGCCAACCAACATTATACCGTCAATTCACCGGCTAGGAGGCGCCAAAGGAGCAGAAATCTCAGATATCTCTATGTCCTGGCGGGATTTGAACCTCCTCCTTTGTATTAACAGTCCAGCAAACTGACCACTAGATCATCGCAAACAATAGCGAATAAGTCTCCCGCCATCTCAACAGACTGAGGATGAACGAGTCTAAATTGTGTCCTTCGCAAAAACTTTAATATTCCTCAGTAGAAATGTTCTAGTTCATGATTTTATGAGTTACGTGTACTGCCGTTGTTTACCAGTCGATGCCTATGAGTTGGCTGTGCATGCGCAGTAGTCTAAAGTTGAACTCGCTCATTAGGCTGTTATCTATGTTTCCCGTAGTAGCCATATGTGCAAAAACAGAAAATGCTGACTCACAAGATAACTAAATCTTGTTTAATCTTAAAGCATTAGATATTAGTCGTTTAGTTCAATCTAATGTAGTTCCGATGTTTAACGACATCTTCTGGCATCAAAGGTCGTTGAGGTCGCCCTCCTTCTTTATCCAGGCTTGAGACTGGCACTACCCGACTAAAGGCAGTGGCGGAGTTAATTCAGTCTAATCGGAATAAGAAATGCAAATGCACATGGTTTTCTATAGTGGCCATATGGCCTGGACCCTTCTCATTTTTCAATGAATTTATCGAGTGAGATCCTTTACAACCGATCCCCTTTTGAATGGGCTCCACGCCATTTAAGGTCCCCGTGCACTAGTCTAAATAATGCATGTAAGTAAGTATTCCCAACGGATCCTGGTCAGCTCATAGAAGACCGAGAACCGAGAACCTGATTAGGCCACTTGGTGAGAAGAAAGAAGTGTATCCTCCTCTTCGTCGTAGTCTGAGGTTCGTAATCGTAATCGTAATTCCGAGATTCCTACAGCGCCCAACGAAAGCCACGTCAGGGGACCAGCCTATTCACAGGCGCTCAGTCAAAACAAAATCGATAGGCAAAAGGGTTCGGTTCCAGGTCAAGATCCAAAAGTCAGACGGAGAGTCAGCGTGATAGCTATGGAGGGGAGTGTTTGAGGTTGGAGAGGAGAGAGAGATAAGAGGAAGAAGGGGTTAAATACTAAAGCTCCTGTGTATTATGGAGTTGAAAGATTTCGGGGTCGAACCCTGGTAATGTCCGACGGGGTTCGAATTCTCTCGAACAAAAGCAGAGGAAATCTGAGTTACCTTCCTCCCAAGCCCGCCCACCCCCTCGACACTACGAGACGCAACAATTTGCGGCATCGGTTTCATCTGTCTGGTGCTCTTGTTCTCGAATAGGCGTGCAATACATGTGTTCATATATGGGCAGATATACGATTCCTTTGTCAGCTTAGATACAATTTGCATTGAGACACAGCCTGTGTACCTTGAACTGTGCAATAATATTCTTCTCAGCCTCACAAACTGCATTCTTCACAATGAGGTCATCGGCATAAACAACCTTCACCAGACCTAGACCTAGACCTAAATCTTTAGCTTTTTTGTCGGCCTGATGGCGACTAGCCTGGCTGCATCTAGTCGCGTCTGGCTCACATTTAGTTCCTCAGGATGGCACATGGACTGTATCGGTGTCCCATATGCACTTGCAACTCCACTATAGAAGTGCTGACCGTTGACAGTCATAGATGCAATTTCACCTTTCCACTGAATCTCCGACACTCGAATAGGCTTGTAAAACACGTCTTTTGCGGCCATAATATTGCGGTTTTAAATCAAAGAAAAACAGCTGTGGATGATCAATGTAGGTTAATAGCAGAACAAATTTAAATCTAATGCACATCTGTTCTAATAAGAGCCCAGGGCCATAATATGCTAACTGTGCGTAAAAGTGGTCGACTCGGTAACGTACCGAGTCTGTAATCCAACGATTTCGGGTTCGAGTTTGGTGAGCGGACTCCGGGTAACGACCATGGACTAGTCGATGGCGCACACTTGTCTCGCGCCTCAGGTTCGAATTATTTACCTTGGGTGGGGATGGAAGAAGTGGCAGATCCAGAAGTTGTTGAGGCAAATTGAATAATGTGGACAAGATTGTGCTTAATTTCGCCCAGGTATTGTTTTCGATCAATTTTTGCTGTCAGCTTTACAACTTCCACTGAAACTTTCTGACTACTTCTGTTAAGTGAATGATTTCCAACTATTTATTGATTTTCTTCCCCACTGGGTCATCTGACATTTTAACCAAAACCAAAACTTAGGCACACAAAAATTTATATTTTTAGCGTTAAAATGTGGAGCCACTTTCTATGTCTCGGATTTCTAACGCGTATCGTATCTGGCCTCCATGCCGAAGTTCTTGTCTTGGACAGTGAACGTTTTTATTATGCACTGTACATTTACTTTGTTATAATTATTTATGGAGCTATTACCTCAATGATTTTACATGTGACTTGTGCCAAGACAAAATGTACTCTACACAGAGGTGCAAAGGACCCTCACAGTTAGTTCTTTGAGCCTACAGTGGGCTCGAAACTGGCCACCAGTGGCATAATGCGGGCCAACTGTGGCATCACTGGTGATCCTTCGTAATTCTACGACCACTGCTACCAATATAATCGCGCCATAGGTTGATGTCTTGTGCATTAGACACCGGCATTCCAGACGTTTCCATTAAATAAATAAATAAATAAATAAATTAATTAATTAACAACAACAATAATAGTAGTAATTTTTCATTCTCCAGAGAATTTTTTAAATCCTGTGGGATCATGTATACCTCGGTTAATAATAATAATAATAATAATAATAATAATAATGATGATGATGATGATGATGACGATAATAATAATAATAATAATTTTTCATTCTCCTGAGAATTTTGTAAATGTTGAGGGATCATGTGTACCTCGGTTAATAATAATAATAATAATAATAATAATAATAATAATAATGATAACAACAATAATGATGATGATGATAATGATGATGATGATGATAATAATAATAATAATAATAATAATAATAATAATAATAATAATAGCTGAGCATCCACCACACTGTCTCCCTGGCCTAACCCCTCTGATTCTGACTTGGTGCTGAAATTGACCCAACATCTGATTCTTGCGGACCTGATTTGTTAAGCTGATTGTCTGGGGATTTGAAAGGTCCTACTTTGAGTTGAAAGTCCAGAAAGCTGACAACTAGATCATCGTGCTGTAAACAACGAAAAACTCTCCTGCTATCTCGACAGACTGATGAGGGTGGATGAGTCCAATTGGTGCCCTTCGCAAAACTTTAAATTGCGCAGCAGAAATTCTCTAGTTTATGATTTTAAAGCCATTATTTACCAGTCGATGTGCACTTAGTTGGCTGCGCATGCGCAACAGTCTAAAGCTGATCTCACCCATTAGGCTGTTTATATATAAATGTTTCCTGGAGTAGTCTTATGGGCAATAAACAAAACAGCACTGACTCGCATAGATAAAAATCTTCTTTAATCACAAAGTATTAGATATGGTTCGTTTAGTTCAAATTAATTGAATCAGTGTAAGTGTTATGTTATGGAGCATGCAAGAATAACACTCGCCTTTGATGACATTCACTACAGCCAGTTCAGTGACAATTTGTTTGATTAGAAGTGTTCAATAATAAGTTCACTGACTGTAAACTAATCTGTCTACAATGTATTAACATAGGCTAACACAAGGACATTGACCCAATGAGAGGCATATAAAGGTCACTTTTGCACAATGAACTTTCATAACTGCGACGATGATGATAATAACAACGATAACGATAATATTGATGATCTTCCACTCACAACTGAAAACACTCCTCTTCCGCAGATCCTACAGTAACCTGATTTCTCTTCTTCCCCTTGTCTGTCTTGCAAATCCAATTCCAAACACCACCCACCATGGCCGTCTGACTGTCTGCCTGCCTAACTCTTGTATTTTGACCTGGAACCGAACCCTTCTTTCCTATCGATTTTGTTTTGACTGAGCGCCTGTGATTAACCTGGTTCCCGCGACTTAGCTGTTGTTCAGCGCTGTAGAAATCTTGAGTTTACGATTATGGCACGATTACGATAGCTCCTACGCAGCATTTTTTTCTAGCAAAAAAGGTTCTGGAACTGAACAGTTATGGAATTTTGGGCTAAAATTTCATTATTTTTATCAATCAATAAACATTGAAAACAGTGTAAAGTTGTAAACACTGAAATTGAATTAAAATAAGTTACATTATATTACATAATTAAAATAACTTAGTGACACAATTCTTTTATTAAAAACTAAATCATTTTTGTTAGCTGTGAAAAGATGCCGGAACGCCGTTCCGGAGCGTTCCGTCTGAAAAAAGCATTGCTCCTACCTCAAAAGTAAAATTGAGACGTAAATTTCTTCTTTCCCTGAAGATTCGACTTCTAGCTGTACGATCCTCGTCTTCCCAAGTGTGCGAACTCCAGGTATACAGCAACACGTAGTGGCTTTTATAGTTTCGACCACTGGCTGGATCTTTACGAGGCAAAATGATTCACACCTGCGCTGCCTAATCAAGATTCCATAAATTACGTGGGTCAAGCCTAAGATCTAAATATAGAAAGACACCTTGTGAAGCAATCAGCATATGTTTTCCAGAAAGTGGTTTGCTATAGTCATCATCATTAAATCAATTACCTCACATCATCGTAGTCTTTAACTCGGGATTTTTTCGGCGTCTTAGAAAGCTAAGTTGTGATAGCCAGCTTATTCGCAGACGTTCAGTCAAAACAAAATTGGCTAGGCAGATATGGTCAAGTTCAGTTCTGAGTCCAGATCCGAAGGTCATCATCATCATCATCATTATCATCACCACCACCATCACCATCACCCCACCAACACTACCACCACCACCACCATCGTCGTCGTCGTCATCGTCATCATAACCATGGTTGTCATTTATATACGCCAATTGGGTACAAATAAATGCTCCATTCCTTTCTGCCATTTGTAAAATCTAGAGCCCTTCGTGTACTAATAGCCCCCTCTGACACAGATCCTATCCTGATTCTTCTTCTTCGACCTATCTCACTTCCCGGTTCAATTCCAAACACCATTCACCATGAATAACCTCTTTCACGCGACTTAACTTTCGTTGGGCGCTGTAGAAATCTCGACTTTACGATTACGATTACGATTGTTATGTCTTCGCTTACAATACAGCATATATTCCGCGTAGTCCCTATGGTCTTCCTTTGCTGCTCTTTACTTGTGTGTATTTTACTCAAATGACGCTTTTTCCACAAAATGAAACCCGGAAGCCTTAGTGGAACGGCATTACTCAGCAACTCAACGACTTTCACCATCATTTTTCAGATTACATAGCTGTGTGACCATGTCAGGCTTGCCTAGTGACGTCAGGCATAAAATCATGGTGCAGGTATGTGCGGTTCTAAGAAATGGTTTTTCTTCTTGGGCTCTGGAAATCCCACTGGGTTTTCCGCAGTAAGCTGCGAGTAAAAATAGAATAGAAAAGAAGAGCAGTCTCTTAAGCTTGCCCGAAGAGGCAGCCATGGGGTGAAGTTTTAGCGACTTCATCTTTCTTAACCTCGGCATATGATGGTTGGTGGCCAGCCTTCTCCCTCACCGCCTGCTCTAGTATGGATGCTTGATGGTGTACGGTCAGTATACTCACTGTGGCTGAGTTAGCTAGGGGGCGCAAGTGGAGCCGAAAGCTTGAAACAGATTTCTGCTCTGGTGGGGATTTGAACCATCGACCTTCCAATTGACAGTCCATCATGCTATCCACTACACTATCGTGCACCTCGAGCATGGAAAGGATATTATTGAAAAGTAGAAAAGGGAGAGCAAGAGCAAGAAGAAGAGGAAGAAATAAATAAAGAATGAATGAAAAAGATTAAGCTAATCCTGCAAGGCAGCCATGGGAATAAAGTGGTAGAAACTTCATATTCTTAGCCTCGGCATATGACGGCTGATGGCCAGCCCTCTCGCTCGCCACCTTATCTGCCGACGAAAACAGCACAGTCAAAGAACTGGCTAGGAGGCGCCAGAAGAGCAGACATCTCAAACATCTCTCTCTGGGGATTTCAACGCCCTACTCTGAGTTGAAAGTCCAGAAAGTTGACACCTAGATCATCGTGCTGTAAACAACGAAAAACTCTTCTGCTATCTCGACAGACTGATGAGGGTGGATGAGTCCAATTGGTGCCCTTCGCAAAACTTTAAATTGCGCAGCAGAAATTCTCTAGTTTATGATTTTAAAGCCATTGTTTACCAGTCGATGTGCACTTAGTTGGCTGCGCATGCGCAACAGTCTAAAGCTGATCTCACCCATTAGGCTGTTTATATATAAATGTTTCCTGGAGTAGTCTTATGGGCAATAAACAGAACAACACTGACTCGCAAAGATAAAAATCTTCTTTAATCACAAAGTATTAGATATGGTTCGTTTAGTTCAAACTAATTGAATCAATGTGTTATGTTATGGAGCATGCAAGAATAACACTCGCCTTTGATGACATTCACTACAGCCAGTTCAGTGACAATTTGTTTGATTAGAAGTGTTCAATAATAAGTTCACTGACTGTAAACTAATCTGCCTACAATGTATTAACATAAGCTAACATAAGAGCTAACAGCTAAAGACTCGATAAAGCCATCGGTTACTAGAAAATTTTCTAAAGAAACGTTTTTACAGATTTTCATGAAATACCGTGAATTTCGTAACAACAGACCGAATAATGTAATGAAATACCCATTTCATTTTTCATCGGCTGTACAAAATTCATTGTGCTCTGTATACGAAAGTGTTCTAATTGTTACAACAATTTTAAAGAATTCTCATTGCTAATGTAATTGCCGAAATGTCTTTGTTCGTTTGTTGTATGTAATATGTCCAGTCAGTATACAGGCACAACCGATAACTCCATTCTTTCTTCTTCTTCTTTTTCTCCTCAGTCAAGTTTTCACCGACGATGAGGATCTAACAAAGCTTCTCCATTTCGGTCGGTCCCTGGCCAGGTCTATCGCTTCTCGCATTTCCCATCCTCGGGCTTTTATGTCCTGCAGTACATTGTCTATCCACTTCTTTCTCGGCCTTCCTCTGCTCCTCACGCCCTCCACCTCTCCGTGCAGCGCCTTTGCTGGTATTCTTTCATTCTCCATCCTGATCACGTGTCCGTACCATGTGAGTCTCCTCCTCCTTATTCTGCCCACTATTGTGTCCTTCTGCCCCAGTTCTTCTCGTGTCGTTTCATTTCGTATTTTTCCCTTCTTGATCTATTTAGCAGTCCTCGCAGCCATCCCATTTCCGCCGCCAACAGTCTCCTCTCGTCTTCCCTCTTTACACATCAGGACTCTGCTCCATACAGGAGGACGGGTGATAACTCCATTAGCCTCCCATTAAAATTATTTCACCTGCAATCATTGACTCTGAAATAAATGCCAGCTTTTTGTTTAAAATGTTTCGTGTTAGGTCTTTACGGTTGGTTGAATTCGTTACTGATGCTCCAAATAATAATAATAGTTGTTTTACAAAATAATATTATGTTAGACTGGATCGATTTCATCCGCTTTCTCTGCTGAAAGTTGTCACCGCAGTGCAGTCCCTCTAGACTCATTTTCAGTTCAATGAAAGCAGTTTAAACTGCGAGGAAAAGTCATGGACCTGTAGATGTGTAGTCTTTTCACGTTAGAATATGATGTGTTATGTTACGACAACGTCGTCCACGCCATTCATCGTATGTCAGAGAAAAAGAATCGATCATTGAAACTTGGGTGAAAACAGTGCATAAATGGCTCCCGGCTTTTATGCCAAAGGCACCATGATAACGAAAGCGACAAGATGCGAGGGGAAGGACCCATGCAGCAATGCTAGGAGCCGTTTATGTACAAAACAGACGTGAATTTCAATGACTGATTCTGTTGTTCGAGCAGATGTAATTGCAATTGTAATTAGTAACTTCAAGCATGCAGGTGTCTACTGCACAAGGCATCAACCGATGGCTCACCAAAGCCAAGCTACAATCAGGTCAATATCCAGGAAGGTGGATGACACGAAGGCCGGAAGTAATCCCTGTAGGTTGGTTCCCTGTTTGCAATCGATTCCTCTGTTGGATTTTGAACTAACTGATCCAGGCTTGTGACTTGGTTTCTAGTTTTACTTGGTTTCGATTAAGGGTTGGTGCATTACTACATTGGCGCTATAGAAGTTCCAAGATTAGATTACATTTGGTGTAATTTGGGGACTGGATCAGCGCTCCTCGTTCTCCTCGTCAGCATCCGGGTAACGCCGGGGAAGTTAATGATCTTACCACCGGCGCTAGAAGATTTCTTCCTTCTCATGTTCATGGCTCAACGGCTGTCTCACGCCTTCTCTCACTCACCAAAACTCTCCCTCTCTCTCCCTTTTCCCTTGGTATCATTCACACTATTTCTTTCATTCGCCATCACTATATTTTTATATATAATATATCCATGTAAAGCAGTTCGTATAATTTAATGGAAATTGTAATATCGCAATTTACAATTACCACATTAATTAAGATTGTCCTTAACAAATAAACTTATTCTCAGGAATAAGCAACAAATACGTGTGCAAAATTGCATTTACGCGTCACTGCTAGGTGATGTGTTGAAATGTGCAACACTTCCCGCGTTTTAGTTTGAACCAATGACTGGCGTTGATCTACCCATTGTATCTCTTATGATCCATAGTGCAATGTTGAGGAAGAGTCCATTTCTTAGGTCTTTGAGTTGGTCACTAATTTTTCTTGAAAAGCGTTAGTGAACAACTTGCTCTTGATTGGTTCACGTAGTATGCTTAGCATGCTCGAATACGTAATCGTTGGGTTACAGATCAAGCCGTGCAACATGGGAAGGACATTCGTAAAAAATAAAATGAAAACTCTTGCTATGTTTTAATTAATTAGTCAATTCATTAATTAATTACCATTTCATGAATAACGTTTGCTGTTGCTAAGTTTGCGTGTTGGGAATTAATCTTCATTTTCGCCTCAGATTTTGAACAGTTTGGCGATACTTTCTAAGCAACATGTATCATCTTGGCGTACGTGACGGCATGGGATGGGATGGGGTTTCTGGTGTACGGTCGAGCCTCAAATCTACGGACTCACGGCGCCCTCTTCAGCCGGGTGATGGTTTCGGCAGAGGAGAAGTGACGAGGTTCTTTGGAGTAACCTTGACCGTCAATCACGGATGGACCTTTGATCCATCAACCGCCTGGCGACGCCACCTGTTCTACGCAGACCCGGCGGTTCGTGGGATATCCGGGCGCTGCGACATCAATGAGGGACTGCTGGGAGGTGGACCCTGCCATCTGTCGTCACTCCACCCCTTCAAATCAAAATCGGCGAGGCAGCAAGGCAAGGTCGAGTTCGATTCCGGGACGAGATTTAAAGATTAGTAGAGTGAGAAGAGGTAAACTTATCTTCTCATATAATCATTTCTATAGCGCATGGGTGAACTAGTATTAGTCTGGACGTTAAACGCAAAGATCTCTTCCGAAAAACTGAAGTTGTTCGCTTAAGTTAAGACGCGTGAGCCAGAGTTAGCCTGTTACACGGTGTCTGCTTTGCATGCTCGAAGAAGTAATCGTTGGGTTACAGACCAAGCATGCTACCGAACGGACAACTGTACAGCGGCCCTATGCGTCTAAGGTTTTTGTATCTGGAAATTCGACGGTGGTTTTATGTGCCGTGCAATACGGGAAGGACATTCGTGAAAAATTCAGCGAAAACTCTTGTCATGCTTTTATTAAATAGTTAATTAATTAGCATTTCATGAATGATGAATGCTTTCTGACATGTTTTGGCGTTTGCTGTTG